>SCLH01001349.1:53697-67059 GCA_004367855.1 Oikopleura vanhoeffeni
TTTTTGATCACGATGAAGGGTTTAATTTTGTGATTTAAAAAATTTTTGCAAAAAATAAGTACTGTAATACAGTAAAAATTTTCAAAAAAAAAACGCACAAACGTCACTTTGTTTCAAAGTTTATCGATAACTTTATAACTGATCTTGTCATTATTGATTAAGCGTCGTAAAATGCGATTAAATGGTGTGCGGCAACTAGTTGGCTAAAATCGAGTCTACGAGTTAAAATGAGGATTTAAGGGTATGGTAGTTCCTACATTTCCTGCAGTTATTATGTCATAAAAATGCACCAAATCAGTCGTTGACGTTTTAAAAGCACAAAAAACTCAAATAAGAAGAAAAAAAATTCGAAATTCTATTCGCAGTATTTTTTTTCAAAATTAAGTGGAAAAATTACGTTTGTGCCGATTTGACCTCTAAAACTTCAAAATTTCGGCTTGACGTAAGCCAACTTTTTCTTCAGTGGTTTCCAAGCTTTTTTTTGAGTCTACTTTCGAAAAAATCGAAGCACATTTTTTTTCGAAAAATTTTCACGTGACCTTTAAAAATTCATATTTTTTGTTTGGGGTCGAAATTTAACAAAAACGCTCCTATGAAAAAAGTCAAATAACCGGTATTTTGGACCGGTTTTTTCCTTATTCTAGAATAAATATGGCACTTATCGACAAAAGCGCTCCTATGAAGTTTTGCATACTAATTATACAGCTTATATTAAATGTGAAGGAGTGTGGTCATACAAAACAGTTTTGGCATATTTTTTTCGCAAGTTGAAGGCTAGTTCTACAAAATGGCTTATCTGAATAATATCCTTGAAGCCCTGTTTGGCTAATGTTTTATCAGGAATATGTCAAATTAGGAACCACCATACCCTTAAACCGTCATAACCAAGTAGTCAGTATTTTTACTAATAAAACTTTTTCCATCTTGGTTTATTTTTAGTCAAAAATTTTTTGAAGCAATTTAAAATTGTTATTATTAATTATTGAATAATTATTATTCAACGTGAAATTTTTATTTTGAACTAAACTAAATTGAACTGAAATAAAGTAATCTCAAGGTCTCTTCTGCAAAAAAAATGCGAAAGATAGCGAACCAAAATCCAGGATCGTTCAAGATATTCGTTTCCTATCTCAAGTACCTTGTATAACGTATACTATATCCATTTAACACCTTTTGGTTAATCTGAGAGTTGCGGGCTGAGGNNNTTTTCAGCCCACACCTCTCAGATTAACCAAAAGGTGTTAAAGGGATATGATATCATTTAACCCACTTATAATTTATATCCCTTTACGAGGAAGATAGATATATAATATATCATATATTAACCGCAAAATCCGACGGTAATACATAGCCTATGTAACATAGGGAATCAAATAAAGGGAATAACACGCCTACGTTTTTCTACAAATTCGTATCTTTTTGCCTTACACGCCTACGCATTTTTGGGGAGGACCATTCCATCAACTTGAACATAACAGTATATTTTTGATTGTTTTTAACCAAGTTCCTGGTATCAAATTGTGCTTCAATTTCTCGAAAATTTAACGTTTTAAAACAAACAAATAGTATGTTCAAAAATTCATTTGTGTTCTGCGGTTTTGTCTGCAAAAACATAAAAATCCACGACAAAATGTCTTGCAAGTTCGTTTGAAGGCAATTACATTTAATCATAAGAAAACCCAAATTTGATACGAAAAACATGAGGAAGAACGATATCAGAATATACTTTATCGTAGGATTTAGCGGGTAAGATACTCTATGTGATATACACTAACTGTACCCTTATCCGAACGCACCCTTATTCAAAAGTTGTATACTTATCCGTACGATTTTTGGTCGAGATAGAAACGCTTAAAAGCCTTAATAGACGTGTACCCTAATCCAACGTTGAACGTAAAGGCAGTGTTCTTTACATAGGAAGCGTCTAGCTTAACAAAAAAAATTGTCAAATGAACTTTTTTCACTCCTCGAACCTTGAAAATATCAAAGTGTACAAAACCGCTTTTTTGATAAAAAAGGTGAGAGTAAGCACCATAATGAGTTATCTTAAAAACGAATATGATATTAATTTGATAAAATTTTTCCTCAAATTTATTCTGTGTTTTAAATACACAGATGCGGAAGTGAGTTATGGTCCATAACTTATGGAACATCGTGCGCATGTAGAGGTTAAAAAATCACCTTTAATTATGACAGTAAAATTAAATAACAAGTTTGAACATTTTTCGAAGCCTTTTCATTTTTGACTTTTTTGTAGTAGAAAGAAATCACATTTATACTGAGTCGGCTGATAAGTTATAACGGTTTGATTACTAGAAACTTGATTAAAAACGATACCAAAAGATACGTTATCGTCTGAGTTAGCGGATATGATACTGTATGCGAGTTACTTTAGATAAAAACGAATACCTTGAACGGATGGTGGAATTCCGAATTCCGATTCAGAACTAGAGTTGAATTTTATTCATGTTAAGGGTCAAATACCGACCTAGTTTTTCGTATTGTATTCAATACCGTTTTTTATTGCAATTAACCTTCAGCGTCACAAAACACGAAAGTCCCGCAGAATTATATTTGGGCACTTTGAACCACTATTTTAAATGGTTCATTTAAAAAATTTATTTATCGAAATTTACATTTTCGGTAGACATTTTCCTATTTTCTGGTAAGAAAAATGGGTAGACTCGAAAGTCTACCTATATATGAAGGAAAAGCGTACTGTCGCAAAAATAGAAATTTTTAATGAAGTTTCAAAAACCAACTGGTTTGAATGAATTTTTTAAATTTGTGGTATACATTATCTCCCATAGACCTCTTCTAAGAACAAAGTATAGGCATTTAAAAAACGACCAATTTTGATTATTTTCAAAGATTTTATTTTTTCATTATTGATAAAAACCTGATATACACGATGAAGCAAATTAACTTTGAGAAGTAAAATTTTAGAAAAAATCCAGAAAATGAATGCTACAATTTTTTTATTATAATTAAAGCTGTTTTACAGTAGTTTTTACATATGAACACAGCCGAAATTTAAAAACAATTTTTACGTGTGTCCAACCAGAATTATTGACCATAATAACATATTTTGGTCAAGTTTTTGATTTAATAAACTGGGCTCTCTGTGAGTTCATTGGAAAATTCATAAACACTCCTGTAACGTCAAGGTTTTTTTCACTGTAATTTTAACTCGTAGACTTTAGACATGAATCTGTACCCAGGCTCGATTTTCCGGCAACTAGTGACCATTCTTATAAATCGACCCATATAAGCAAAGTTTCATTATCAAGATACATTTTTAATAGCTTAACATAATATTCAGCCATTTCTATACAATTAAAAAACAAAACAAAATTTAAACGAATTAAAAGGCATTTAATGAGGATAAGAAACAAAAAAGTTCGAAATTTACCTCGTGACAAAGAAAAGTGCAATAATGAGATGAAATTAAACTTATTTATATTTGAAACTACTCATATAAACTTCAAAGATGTTTCTATCGCTCTGTCTAAACATAATTATATGTTTTTTACAAAATTCTCTAGTAAAATGTCTCTTTAATTTGTTTTGAATATGTATTGTTGTGAAATATATGTCTTTCATGCGTAGGCGTCTTATGTAATCAGTTTTTTCCGAGTTTGACTTCTAGAATGCTCTATTTTAACCGGAGGCCATACTGTAATGCATTAAAGTCTTATAATTCGTTACGATTCTTTTAGGGGTCTTCCGCATGATTTGAGTACTTTTGAAAAAAAAATATATTATATACAAGTAATATACAAGCCAATATACAGTAATTTGAAAAAGTACTCAAATTACGTCAAAAAAATTTCAGGGTCAACTTCAAACGTCATTAAGACTTTTTCTCATTACATGAGAGTCTGAATAAATCACGTGACGAAATAATCCAAAAATAAGGTTTGAAATATGTCATAAATAAATCCCTATTTCTTGAAAAGTAAGATCACGTGACCTTTTTCAAAAATATCATTATGTTCAAAAATCTAAAATTAGGTGTTTATTATCCCACAAATTTTTTCAGCGTAATTTGAGTACTATTTGTGTACTTGAGCCAGAACCGTATTTCTTAATTTGAAGGTCACGTGATTGTTTTTGGACTTTAGTTTAATCGGAAAAAAGTCTTAAAAACTCCTAAAGAACATCTTCACTTATTTCAAAACGTGATTTAAGCATCTTTTGAAAAAAAACAGTACTATTTTGACCGACCTTATTTCTTGAATATAAGGTCACGTGATCATTTTTGGGCTTTGGTGTAATAGAAAAAAAGTTTGAGAAAAAATAAGTACTGTAATACAGTAAATATTTTCCAAAAAAAAACGCACAAACGTCATTTTGTCTTTAGTTTGTCTTAAGTTAATCGATAACTTTATAACTGATCTTTTCATAATTGTTTAAGCGTCGTAAAATGCGATTTAATGGTGAATGGTCACTACTTGCCGGAAATCGAGTCTACGAGTTAATTTGAAAAAACCATCAGTTCTTAATTTTTGAATAATTTTTTTTTATTGAAAGTTATTTTAAGTAATTTTGAGAGTATATTAGGATTTGAAAAATATTTTTAGATGTTTTTCAAAAAACTTTCTTCGAACTTTGAATTGGCACTTAGCAAAGTTTTGGCATCAAAGAAGGAAAAAAAATTCAAGTTAGAATTTTTATATTTTCTTGGTTAGGTTAATTGATAATTAATAAATCAAACAAAAAAAAAGACATTTTGTTCGGAGTTTTCAGAGATCACAAATTTCTTTTGAAAATTCTCAAATTGCCGCTCTCTGATTGGTCGAAATTCGATTTCACCCGATAATAAAAATTAACCCTGCATTTTGTTCGTCTCTTGTACTTAGTTTAATAATATCAATTTTGATATCTTTACTTTCTGATAAATTCCTCAATAAGGCATTTTAAGTATAAAAATCTGCAAAAATTGCCCAAAAAAACGATGTTATAGATTCGAATCGAAATTAAAAATATGGATTATTGTACCTGGTCGCCGAGCACGATTTTTGCGCGGACAGCCTATACCTCCTTGCGTTCTTGTGGTCATAATAAAGCATATTTATTTTTTGAGTCGGCTTATTAGGGTTTGAACCATCGTCTGGTTATATTTCTTTAAAGTGGAGGATTTTTGTCACATTGGTTTAAAATTCTTCGCATAACATTATTCTATTGCGATTGCTGAGTTCTAAACGAGAGTGACTTTCAAGAAAGAATCTACATAAATTTTGCAGAAAATCAGCCGTAATAAGCTTAAAAATGTGAGAATTCGAGGGTTTTAGAAAAAATTTTGACACTAGAAAAATAAAGCAAAAACGGGTTAAAAAAACAAATTAGTAAGTTACTTGTTACCAGTTCATCAAAGGCTGTGTTAAGAAAAATCGACCACGAAATTTAAGATTTATACCCAAAAATATTCACTTAAAAACAAAAATTTAATTCTGACCGTGATCAGACCTGAAAAAGAAGTCAAAACGACTGGTTTCCGGTATTTTTTGAGGTAATAATTTCTAGAACAGCGCAGTTCGTTTTTTATAAACCGAAATTCGGATGAGCGTGACTGTTTTTATCAGCTGGCTACTTTTTAAAGGCTAATTTCACGAACGTTAATCCGCCTGACACAGTATACCGTATATTGTTAACGCTATAAAATTGGTAAAAAAATTTTCGAAAATTAGGTGGGTTAACACGTTTCCTCTTGAAATTAGCCTCGGAAAACCGGCAAGCTGGTTCAACGGCCACGCCCACCTGCATGTGGCTTACGGTATACTTAGGGTAGGCCGGGGCCTAGACAGAGACTAAGAGATTAACCAAGAATCAAAGGATCCCATTCGTAATGATTTTTAGCCAAAAAATTGTCAAAAATTTGAGATTTGCAGAAATTAAAATTTTCTAAATATTTGACAGAAAACATATAAATTGTCTTTATAGAATTTATTGAAATTTCTAAATCTAAAATGTTTAGCGAGGAAAAGATAATTTGTAAATACAAATTTTACAGGTCTCATTTTAAAAACGTAGCTTCTCATAGATTATACATCAGATCGACTTTATTTTTGGTTATAATTAACTTTAAAAACAATTTAGAAGTCAAAATCAATGTTTTCAGTTGGTAATCCTCATTTTTTTTCAGTTTCAAAGTCGCTTATAAAATTTCACCAAAAATTTATCGGAATCAACTTTATAATCGGAGTATAAGCATCCTAGGGATTATTATGTAATTAAGAGCAGCTAAAGAGCAAAACTCAGTATATTTTCTAGCGCATTTTGTGTGCATGAAATAATCTTGATTTTGTTTATCTTCGTTAGAAAGCGACTTTTTTTCTTCGTCTGACCAGATTTCCGTGTATTAATTTCAGCTGATATCTGAAAAGGGGCCAAAAATGACGGTATTAAATCTTAAACAAAATAAGGACAAAAAGTGATGTTGTTCCATAAATCCAATTTTGGCTAAAACTGGCTTACTTTCGGGGCGTTCCGAAAACGTTATTAGGTCTGATGGACTAAATACTAAAATTGCAACATGACAGATTGTCAGAAAATTAAATTTGGATTAAAAAAGTTAATTTGACCACCGCAATACTTCAAACTGGATGTTAAAAAATAAGACATCATTATTATAACGTCATAATTCCGATACGTGTTCAAGACAAGATCGTGCATACCCTAATACTATGTAGAAGCTAGATGCTGCCTTTCAGAATCTCGTTAGCTTCTTGACGACTTGAGTTTATGGATCTCCACCCCGTGTGCGGTCGGCGAGCCTGATTCAAATGGTGTTTGATGCGTTGAGCTGATTGGCTGAGGTAAACTCTTTTTTGTTTTACTTAAAACTTCAAGCTTATCAGCCAACTTCATCATTACAGCCAAATTTAGCAATTTTTGCATCAAACTTCTCGACCACATTCGGGGTGAAGAATCATATACACTCTGTATGCGTAAACAGGTCCGAGTTCAGAAGTATAAATTTTAAGAAAAGTTTCGGTCAAATTTTTGAAAAAATCCTATATATATATATCCTATATTGCTATGAAAAGTGCAAAGGCGAAAATCAAAATTACGATGAAATTATAAATTTAGAAAATGTTTCAGTTACCCGTTATTTTTACTACAAAATAAGCACTGCAAATCAATGTACTAGTCTTACCAAAACTTCATCAAAATCTCTACTTACGATACTCGTAAATACCGAAAGTAGCTTAATTGTGTGTGCGAGATTTTGATTGAGTTTTGGTTAAATTAGGATATACAACCGCTGATAGTACGCATGAAACATGTGCATTTTATTAAATGTCAGAAAGCTAATTTGTAACCCCGTGTAGATACAATTTCTGCTCGAGAGTTTTACCGAAAAGGATATCAATTAATACAAGGACCTACTGTAGACTGAGTAGATTAAAATATGATGAATCTACTTGATAATTAAAAGTACCCGGTGCAAAGTCAATTGAGGTTTATAATTTATTTTTTTATTCATAACTTTTCATGATTTGTTTGCAAGATTTTTATTAGCTTATTAAATATAAAATTTAAAAAACATGTATTTCAAAAATGGTTTATTTTTAATTAAAAAAAAATATTATACAGTGCCCTCAAAGTGAGATGTATTAACACACGATTCAAAATGGTTTTGTGCTTGCTTTTAATCATTTAATTAATCATTAATTAAAAGGGCTCTCATTTGCTTTAATTATACGTAGGCGCGAGGAAAAAAAATACATTTTTTCATTTTAATTTCGCAATTTGAAAGTTAATCCTTAGAGGCCCTAAAAACTTCTGTGTGAGGCTCCAAAGCCTCATTTGAGCCACAATTTTGAGCGCTTATACTGTGTTAACTGGACCTCCAATTTATTTCTTATTTGATTTATGTAAAAGCAGAGGGCCAAAAATTTTGGGATAATTCAAAATATTTATAATATTCAAATTGATTCGTAGAAAATGCCTGTCGAAAACCACCGCTTTGACACCATGGTGTACTGAGTGAACTTAAATTTAAACAAACAAATTTTCTAACATATTCTTTAAAATTATTTAAGGTTTTATATTTTTTAAGAATTGCAAAATATTCACTAATAAGAAAATTTCGGAAAACCGAAATTATTTCTAATTTTTATCAGATTTTTTGTGTAAAATCAAGCATAGATTAAAATATGATCAATCTACTTGATAATTTAACGAACACGGTGCCAAGTTAATTAAGGACTAATTATACTCTAGGGAGGTCGTTTAGGTCGACATTTGAGAAAATGCCACCTGAAATCGCAAGGTTTTTCTGGAGTGGGCCACAAATTACTTTGCGAAAATTTTCCCGGCGTAAAACATTAAACTTGAATTTTTGACCCAAAGTTCCAGACTTCCATGTCCAAAACTGTTGTTGTTTACTTCTCGTTAAGGAATAAATGGACACACCCTTGTAGGGCGTCACCTGTCGATTCGACTCAGAAAAAATGTCGAAACTGAGAATTTTCAGTACTCCTATCGTGTTCCTTGGTTAATTTGGAGCAAAAAACTTGCTTGTGACTTTTTGAAATTTTAACTCCCTGGTGTCTAACCCTGTGACCGTGACCCTTGTGGTTGATATTTGCACTATGAGAAATTCTAAATGAGAATGTTCAGTTTTAAAAATTTGGGCGAAAGAAGAATTTTGCTTTCGACTGTATTCTAGTAAATATTTGAACATATATTTTGGAGAAAAATGCTTCCGGAAAATGTGGAGAATTTTTGTGCCGTAAATGTCCGAATCAGCCACGAATAGATTTTCTAAGTCGTGTTTTTTGTATAATATTGGTTTTTCGGGCTTTTTATCAACGTCTCATCCCTTTTAAAACATCAAACTAATAGTTTCCAAAAGGTTATAAAAAATGAACTCTTTTAAGCAAAAAGCTAACCTTGGGAGATTTTGAGTCAAATTTTTTCATCAAGGTCAATTTTTTTTCAAAAACACTTGGTTTTTGGGATTCTGATTAACTTTTCATTTTTTATCAGACTCGAACCTAAATTTTTTTAAATTAAATAAAAATGGCATCTTTATGGCGAAAAATCTAACAGCGGGTCATCTCGGTTCAATTTTTTTCATCATAGTCAAATTTTGGGTTTTCTTAAAATATCGGTTTTTGGGCATATCATATATGTAAACGGAACTTACTTTTTCAACAGTATGCCTCTGTGAGTACGCAATCAATAAACACAAAACAATAGATCCACCCTAGAAAGCCTAGGTTAGAGCGTAAAGTGTACCGGTATATACGAATTAAAACTTTGTACTTGATTCTGAAGGGGCTTCTAGAGTTCGATACAAAGTTCAACACTGTGCGGCACTTCCTTAACACTTCCTAATGTTTTAAGAGGATTAAGGCTGGCGAAATTAACTTATTTTTAGTTTAAAATATAAATGATGATTTAAAGCTGGATCTCAAGAAAGGAATTGATTATCTACCCGGAAAATACACAAAAAATGGCCTTCAAAGAAAATATTTTTCCATCTTAAAAAAAAGATATTTTTATGTATGTCACATACAGTATGTCGAAAAATTACAGCAAAATAAGGCAAAAATTAATTGAAGTCCGATAGAAAAGTTTTTTACAGGATATTCACACTAACCGATATTCTTCCGGAGATGCTGAAAGTGAGTTAATAGTTATGTGGTTAAACCGGTTGGTTTAGTAATATGTTCATTTTAATTGTATTATAATTTCAAGATTTTTCTGCAAAATTATTCAAAAAAATTAAAGCGCTCAGGATCCCCTTAAATAACTTTCATGAATATTTTTCCCCTTGTTAAAACACAACGGTTAAATTTGGTACATACCAATCTTTTGTCTTCAAAAATATTTCTGTATTCGACAAAATTTTGCGGTTGATGTAATATACGAGGAAGAAATTTGTGAACTTCACAAAAACAAGCTTACGATAGTGTTTATTGGAACTTCTAAAATTGCAATTTTGTAATAAAACTTCCACATGTCATAGCAGTTGTATGATATGCTGTAAAATTATAATTTGTACTTGAAATCTTTGAATAAAGTTTTAAAATTATCGAAAAAAATAAACAGTATTTTATTTGAAAATGCCATGAAACCATACATTTTAACCACTAAACTACTGGTAGAACAGAAATTTGTAAATAGTTATATCGTATCTTAACTAACATGAAACATGGTATCTTAAATATGCAACTAAGTACTAATAACATATGTAACATGTATATGTTAACAATAAATTAAAACCATTGCTTGTAACCTATTCTTCGATGTTTGCATTTTATTTGCCAATTTTAGACCCACATAAAAAGTTGAACCAATTATATTAGGTAAAATGCAGTTCTTTTGAATTCGATATTTGAATTCAATTAAAAAAAATATAAGTAGGCACCATAAATTAAAGATCGAAAGATCTTGATATTAACAAAAATTTATATTTTCGATTGAGATTTGAATAATTTTTTATGACCGACGCTAAATGTACCATCTGAAAAATGACTACTGAAAGAAGAAACACGGCTAGAAACCCCGATTTTTTTTTACATTTTGTTTACAGTTACAAAATGTATACAGTGCCCGATATGTAAAATCGGAAAACTCATCGCGTCATACGAGTTTGCTCTGACTAATCAGATACTGATTACGATTTCGAAAACACGTCTTGCGTAATATTTTTAATTTTAAGCTTTTCAAGCTTGGTCGCTATTGGCCAATTTAAATTATCACGCAGGTGGGGTCGAAATTTTTGAGTTCGGGGGTTAATGAAATTTGTGCCTCTCGCGGGCATTTTACACATCGGCCACTGTACATAACTTATTAATTTGGGCCATTTAGAATAATTGATCTGTTTCGAAAAAAATTATGGTGACGCTTAATCTTCTGCTTTTTGGAAAAATGGGCAAAAAACACTCAAAAAAATCGTCATTATGAGAGTAACAATTTAAAAAGCAGTAGAATGTATGGTAATAAGCACTAATCTAAATTATCTATTTTCAGGTTCATTTCCACAGTTCTTGTGATATCAGAATTATGCAGTGCAAATACCGATACGACAAATTACAATATTCGAAAAAAGTCACAAGAAAATTATCGACAAGCCAAATCGACAGTTTCCCCCACCACTGTAGAAACCATAGATTACGACGGTGATTACGACTTTGGCCTGAGCCCTAGATCAGACGTGGGTTTTGACTTCCGTTCGCTATTACTGCAAGATGAAAACTCAAAAGGGTCAATTTTACTCAGTTTAGAAAAATCGAATAAAAAGAATAAACAGGGACAAACGTGTAGGCCGCTTGATGAGGTTTTGCCAGAATCGGAAGATAAATCCCTCGCTGATTTTGCATTTGTGACTTCCTGTAATAAACAAAATTACAAAAATTCTGGCTGTTATTTAAAGGTAAGTAAAAAATATAAATTTGAACGAGCACCATAAATTTTCGATCACAAAATTAGCATTAAAAAACAAATTTTGACACTTCACTTGTTTTGTTATATCAATAATTTTTTTTTTGTTTGGCAGTTCAATAAACATATCGTTTTTATTAACCTTCATCACTTTTCGATGTTATACACCCGCCGGAATGGTTTTCTCGCAAAAAGGTGGCATTACGTTTGTTTAGGCGAAGGCGGACAACGTTAAATAATAGCATAATGCAATTTTCGTTTGAAACATATTTCCACAACCAAAAAACAGATTGTGAAAAATTCAATCAATATGAATTTCATTTCATTTGCGTATATTTAACTATAAAAACGGGCGCGCTTTATGACCACTCAGTGCCAATTGACACTGTCTGAGTACCGAGGCTAAGCGGATACCAAATGCCATCGATTCTTAGCCAAACAGATCTAGTAATTCACAAAATGAACCAATCTGAAGCTTTTTAGCTTGCGTACCGTTCTCACACTAAGCTAAAACATTTCGGTAGTTTTTTTAACTTAATTTTGAAGCCCAAGAGGCTATCAATTTACTGATTTTTTAAGAACGCGCTCATATTTCAAAAGTGTGGTTAATTTAAGGGATTAATTTTCTGTCTCATCGATAACTATAATAAGATATTGACCCGATGATTTGCTGATTTTGTGAATTGCATGCTGTAATTGGCTTTGGACTGAGAACTCTTTTGAATAAACAATTTTTTCTAGAATATCTTCCGTTTTTACTAGAGGGCTTGAAATTTTGAAAGCCAGGTCATTTAAATTCAAACTATTCGCTTATCTTAAAATATCAAATGCAGGGGAGGTCCGATATCACCGGCCCAATATTGCCGAAAAAAACCTCCGCAATTTCACAATTTTAAGCTCAAATACTTCCAGTGCCAATATCGCCTAATGTGCCGATATCGCCGAAAATGCCCAATATCGCCGAAATTAGTTGGCGAATAATCTTGATGAATAATTAATAAACATAAATTTTAGTGTCAGAAAGGGTTCGAATTGTCTTTATCTTCAAATTCGAAAAAACCTCTTGCAACATGTCGATGCCGTAAAAGAAAGAAAGGAGATCTCGGAAGTGATGATTCTACTTTATGTAATTGGGATGGTCTAAAAGGACTCTACTGCAAAAGTAAGTTGAAAAAATAAGCCAAAATTAAGAAAATCGGTTAGATAGTTTTTCCACATTCAGCGGAAATTCTCACTCTCGAGTAATTTCAAACTGGATAGCCTGTGACAGGTCAAAGAAACCTAAAATGATTTTTGCAAAATTTTTTTAAAATAACGAAATTTTGTAATTTTTGGGTTTTTTACAATTTTCAATGCTGAAAAACAGACCAAAGTTGATATCTATCATATATTCATATTAACATATGAATCTAAAAATAAACTAACATTCTTGATTTTGATTGGTTTAAATTTCAACTAATGAGAATCCAGCTTAAATCTCAAAAGTCTCGAAAAAAAAGTTCATTTGTTCGTCATTAGCGCAAAATTCCACATATAATGTATAATCTGAAATTTTCGGACATCGAAATTTGCACAACCTCGGACACCCTTAAGGGGGTAGCAGCGATGTGGCAGACTGGCGTCAATTTAACTTACGAAAATAATTAGTTGGTTTATTTTTTTGTGCTTATTATCGTTAGCTGAACCAGAATAAATGTATATCAGCTCATTAAAATATTTTTTTATCTATTTAAGGAAAGATTTGAGTTCGAACTTTAATTTTTGAATTCGTAAAATTTTCAAAAAAATTCAAAACATTATTAAAATTTCCCGCATTTTTCAACCAAAATTTTTTTGTTTTTTTTCTGAAATCTATGAATAAAAACGAAAAAATAGCCACTTTAACTTTTTTCATGCATGTTTACATATTTTCTGAATGCTGTTTAAAAAATCATAACATGTTCATTTGTCATTTTTTGTCGA
>SCLH01001349.1:67678-100799 GCA_004367855.1 Oikopleura vanhoeffeni
TTTTTTTTTCTAAAAAGCTGTTTTTCTCTTTTTTTCATGGAAAAAAAACTTTCATATTAAGGAAATTTTTTCATATGGATAATAATTCCCCCACTTATTAGCGCATAACACTCGAAAATGCCTGAAGTTTATAAATATCGCCTTCTAAAATAAATCTCACATCGGGTCAAGTTGGAAATGGAGTTATAATGGAAAGTGGTTTTTGATATTTTTACAGATACTTAAGTATGCTGAGGAATTAAAAATATAAACGTTTGCAAGAATGAACACTTTTATTGAAGATAAAAGATAAAAATAAAATTTTTCACATTTTTTTTTTCATAAATCACTCCGAAAAAATGTACCAATCTGCCACATCGCTGCTACCCCCTTAAACTGGATTAACCGAATTAAAATTGAGGCGACATACGAAATTGTTCATTTGAGATCAAAAACGACATATTCTCAAATGATGGAATATAATTTTTCAAAAATAATACTCCGGTCAGAAAAAACTCGGAAATCTATAAAAAGATTTAGATTTTAGGATGAATCTTAGTTTAGAACTGCTAATTTAGTTTTTATTGCATCTTAACTCCTTCCGGCATTGTGGTTCTGTTTTTAGTAACCCTTAGTAAAAATGAATTCACCCTTGGAGTTAGCTGACCGACCCACGATCGGAAATAAAATATATATTTCTAATTTGCAAAAATGAAATTTATATAATGTCATTAAAAAGCAACGTTTCGGTATCTAATTCTCAAGCTTATGTTTTACGAGCTGGAAAATGAATATTGAAACTTTGATTTTTAATATAATTATATACATTTGAAACTTATATTGATTTTGAATATATGCATATATCAAAAGTTGCGTAGGCTTTCACGCCGATTTTTGTCTATGATATAAACGTGTATCAAACGGCCGCCTTATCAGATGAGATAAGTCGGGCCACCAAGAGGTGACAAAAATATTCCGGCCGGCCCTTCTTTTTCTAAGGCTGAGAATCCGCTTTTAGCTTTTTTTAATTGCGTTTCATCGGCGCAGAAGAGCAGAAACGCTCTGTTAAACAGTGAAGGCTTTCATCCTTCGACAAACTAAGCACTTTGCTGGCTTGGAAATTTTTCCATCTTAAAAAATTACCGACAAAATTACTCAAAAACTTTTTATAAACTTTTAAAAGAAAAGTTTTCGAAGAAGCCTTCAATAATATATTTCAAAACTCATCATAATATCTTATTTATATAATCAGGAAATTGAATGACAAAAAACTGANTTATCTTTTTTTTCGCCTTCCGCTTTCTTCGCTTTGAATACCCCTCGAAAAGGTGTTAACTTTTTATCGCCCACCTGAAGGTCTTGACTCCATCGGACAAAGTTGAAGAAGCCAAAAATTTGTGGGAAAAGAAGACTTTTGTCAAGTCAACTATTGATATAAACTATAAAAAAGGCAAGACTCCGCTTCGCCTTTTTTATATTATTATAGCATTTCATGATAGAGTTGAATATTGCAATAGAAGCTAGTGACAAAAACAGTTTTTAAACAGCGCATAAATGTTGGTTTGAATAGCAGCGTGAAAATACACGCTTTTATCACAATGAAAACTAAATAATGTTTACCAACGATNAGGAAACAAATAAGCCCATATTTATATTTTCTCTTCCTGGTAATTTTTTGCTCATTGAAAGAAGGTTTTTTGATTTAATTTTAATTGAAGTTAAATTTGATTTTTTAAAGAAGAACAAAAAATTATTCGATCTTCTGATTAATTATCTGAGACAAATGTGATGAAACACATTTTTTTGTACTTTTTCTGATCCAAAAATCAATTTCGGAGTTCTTGTCATTTTCAAAATAATTAAATTATCTTTTTTTTTCGCCTTCCGCTTTTTTCGTTTTGGATACCCCTCGAAAAGGTGTTAACTTTTTAGCGCCCACCTTAAGGTCTTGACTCCATCGGACAAAGTTGAAGAAGCCAAAAATTTGTGGGAAAAGAAGAATTTTGTCAAGTCAACTATTGATATAAACTATAAAAAAGGCAAGGCTCCGCCTCGCCTTTTTTATATTATTATATCCCTTTGACGACTTTCTGTGAATCGAGGATGTGCGGGCTGAAAAGCGGCCCATGAGTGGCTAGGAGGGGTCTTAGAAGCGTTAGGATTGGCTCCCTCAACCCGCACATCCTAGATTCACAAAAGGTCGTTAAAGGGATATATGCAGAATCGAAAATATGGAGACTGTATGACAGACTAAACTTCAGTGGCCAGGTTTTGCGGGATTTTCTCCAAATCATCATTTTGAGACCAAAATTTTCACAAGTTCCAAGAAAAACATGTAATTATGCACTCACTGAAGTTCAGTGACTGGACATTGTTTTTGGGTTCCAAGAAAAATTAAGATGTCTTTCATGTTGCATTTTTGTACATCAACAAGATATATGTTAACTCGCTAACTTTTATATTTTTAAACTATTTATAAGTGTCGAATTAATTCAGTTGAATGATGGAAACTGCAGCACCTTTGAATAAATATATTAGTAGGCACCATAAAGTTTAAATGTAAAAATATCTATAGTAACGGAAATGATAATGTGTAACTGGGATTATAAGACTTTATTCCTACAAAACGTAAAAGTTCCATCGCAAAACACATTTATTTACTGTATTGAGTGGTCTTGCGAAGTACGACAAGACACAGGCAAAAAATTTTTCAACTGTTTTTTTCGAACTTTATTGAAAAGATTTTGAACAAAATAATTGGGTTTTACTATGTAAATGTTATGTAATGTTAATGTTAAATTATGTAACGTTATGTTATGTAATATGTTATGTATCGATCCCTATATTCTTCTGTCCCGACTATGCACTTTTGCGCGCCTCCACACCCATCGCTTAACTAAGGCAAGCCAATCAGAGGCGCGGATTCAAAAACGTGCTGTGACAAACACATTTAGGCATCGTTAAATGGTTTTTCAGAAGTTTTGCTGGTATTGCCAAAAAATTCAGAGTTATTAATTACATTATTGTAAAGGTTAAGCAACTTACAAAGGATATTTTTAATACAAAAATCTAGTTTGGGGCATTTTGATTGATTTCAGGGTCAGACCCTCAAATTGGTTTTGAGTTCCCCATTCAGTGTACGAGATGCTCTCTCAGCTTAGTGATTTTTGCCCACTTGGGCCTAAGCTGTTAAATCGAAATGAAGGAGTAAAAACACGCGTTCTACCCAGGGGTCGGTCTACAAATTGACAAACTTTTTATTGTCAACTAATTGTCAACTTATAAGTAGTCTAAAGATTTGAACAATAAACATTTTGCCGCTTTCTGCCCGCTTTTGGTTGCTTTGTGGGGTACGATTCTGAACTCCAGAAACCTACAGCCTGAGTTTTTTGGTCTGCCTCAATTTAACGAATCAATGAAATTGACTTTTTATCATCAGGAAATTTGATTGGTCTACAGGTATGGGGATAACATAAATTCGGAAAAACCAAAGATCTCAGTTTGGATCCAAATTTGGATTCCAAATTTTTAACAGGTATTCCTCAGAAAATATGTAAGAGATAAAGAAGATGTTTTTTGCAATTTCGAGCTAAAACTCGAAATATGATTTTTTTGGTCATTTTCCGAAAAATTTCCGAAAAAAANAAAAAAAGTGCTTCGATTTTTTCGAAAGTAGACTCAAAAGAAAGCCAGTGAAACACTGATGAGAAAGTCGATATTTTGAAGTTTTAGTGGTCAAATTTGAGCAAACGTTATTATTTAACTTCATCCTTTAAAAAAAAAGAAAAAAATGCAAAAATTTCGAAAAAAAAATGTTGATGATTGGGTTTTTAGTACACTTAATTATCACCTCGGATTAATTTGGAGCATTTTTAATACCCCTAAGGCCTTTATTTAATCAGACAGATTTACCCCCTTAATCTTGAAAATTTCTTGATATCGAACACTCCTATATTGCGATGCTTATTTCAAAGTAACCTCACATTATTTTTTGTTTATCATGAATCAACTGGCGCTCAAATGGTGCGGTGTGATTTGCTTAATTTCTCAATTATCCCTCAACAGGCTATTATGAATCATGAGTGTTTATTTTTCATACGTTCAAATTAAAATTTAATTAATAAAAAATCAAATTTTAAAATTGACGTCAAAATATTCCAAAAACCAATTTCACTGTTAAAATTTTAAGATTTATACAAAAACAGATAACTCATTCTTTACAAACCAAATATTTGCGTTTTAAGTGATTTATGGCATTCGATAATTGAAAAACGTTTATTTGAAAATGAGTATTTTCTATTGACATCCAATGGTGGTTCCTAATTTGACATATTCTCGATTAAATATTAGCCAAACAGGGCTTCAAGGATATTATTCAGATTAGCAAGTTTGTTAAACTAGCTTTTATCTTGCGTTAAACATGTGTCAAAATTTTTTTGCATGCATACACTCCCAGAAACATAAGCGAGACAGGGAGACCTAAGTCAAAACGGAAAATCTATCTCCTCTCAGGCTTTATTTTAAAATAAACCTTCATTTTAACATAACCTGTATAATTAGTATTTAAAACTTCTGAGGAGCGCTTCTGTCGATAAGTGCTATATTATTTCTAGAATATGCGATAAACCACCGTTTTTTCGACTTTGTTCATCGNAAAATCTATCTCCTCCTAGGTTAAATTTCAAAATTCACTCAAATTTTTGCAAACGGTAGCTCGAAACAAATAAAAACTTCTGAGGAGCCGTTTTTTTCAATTTCGACCCCAAACTCAAAATATGAATTTTTCAAGGTCACGTGGAAAAATTTCCCGAAAAAAATGTGCTTTGATTTTTTCGAAAGTAGGCTCAAAAAAAAGCTGGGAAAACACTGAAGAGAAAGTTGGCTTACGTCAAGACAAAATTTTAAAGTTTTAGTGGTCAAATTGAAACATCCGTTATTTTGTACTTAATTTTGAAAAAAATACTTGAAAAATGAATATATTATATCTATAATTGCGAAAGAGTGGCTCATATTAGTGAATTTTGGCTTGATTTTGTTATTCCGCTCCCGGAATTATCGATATTGCTTATTATGATGTGTATACATTTAAGTTGGTACCGTATTATGTGGTTGTTTACTAGGAACAAAAATTACCATAATCTAAGGTTTAAAAATTAATCTTTTTTGGTATTTCTTTTAGCCCTGGTCATATATTTGGCGCTGAACACGTTAACTTTGGTCTGAAAGTTTCTCATTAGGAATAAAAATCAGAAATTATTGAGTGCACATTTCTTCAGCTTGACAGTCAAGGATTAAAAACCTTTTCGTAAAAATTTTAACACGATTGAGACAGTATTTGTGAAGTGAACCTCCACCTGCGCATGATGATCCAATTTAAGAAAAAAGTACTCAAAAAAAAAAAAAAAAAATTTTTGTTCTTATTTGGGTTGTTTTGTGCCTTCGAAACATTAACGATTGATTTGGTGCATTTTTATGACATAATTACTGCAGAAAATGTAAAAACCAGGTCCCGGTTACCGGGATACCTTTAAAAGCCAAACACACAAATGGCATTGGATCTCATAATTATTTTATGAAATCAGTTAACAATAGTAACAGTTACTCCACCGATAATTCCTTTGAACGTTCTATGGAATTCATTGAAAAGATTACACATCTACGATAAGATGTTTCTGATTTTTAAAGTAACTCGGGAGTCTCGAATTGTGAGTCATTTGGGAAAATATATTTGAAGCCTAGATAGTAGGCACCATAAATTGTGAATTCAATATTTCCTTTAAAAACACAAATTCAGTAAGTCATCTGAAATAACTTTTAATTAAGATTAGGATTTGTAATTTTTCATTTATGGCTCATAAAAAATTTGTCTCTAACTCCCTGAATGAAAGTTTGAGTTTAGGAAGGATATTAATTTTCCGTATTCACGTAATTTTTTGACATTCGGGTGCCTAGGTGGGTTCTTTGCGGATCGGCAAATCTTGCCGCCTTGACACCTATCGTTTATTTATGGCCAGCCAATCACAGGCGCGGAAAAAACATTAACTTTGAGGCGACGTTACACAAGGCAACGGTGAATATATGTACGTAGTAGATTTTCTTAGGACTAGAAAATTGTTTATGTTTGTCTGCTATTGTTTTGAGAGTACATAACTAAATTAAATTTGTTAATTATCAATCTTAATTTATTAAATATCAATTTGCCACCTTTTTTGGGCACAAAAGAAGTCTATTTTATGATTATCTGAGACCTGACACAATTATGTCCGGTCCTTACAAATAAATGATGAAAACAATATAATAATATTCTAAATTTTCAGAAATTGAGCAAGCAATTGAATTCCGCCGAGCTTGTCCCGAGCCGCACAGTCAAGGAACCCTAACCGTTATCGACACATGGGGCGACGGTTTGATGACTCATCTATCTGCCCCATTTGGGACAAGATCTCCAGACGAACCGGAAATCGAGGACTGGTCAATGTTAATCGAATGGAATAAACCGGTAAAATCGAAAAAATCTTCACTATGGAATGCTAAACTGGAAACAGTGTCAAAAGATTTAACTCTCTGGACTATCAGAAATAACGGAGACAAGGCACTTTACGCAAATAAGATCGAATTTGGTATGGTGGTTGATAAGTTAGAAAGGCGAGATTATGAGGCGTCGGAATTATCTGCAAATGTTTTTTTCTGGAAAAATTATAACCCGGAAGCAGCCTGCTGGGGCTTTTCTGCACAATCTATTAATCAACGATCAGCTCATCATGATGAAATTACAAGTACAAAACTAGGAATTCAACCTGAAGATAAGGCCAAATCTTGCTATTATGGAGAGTACTCGAATACAAATGTCTGGAAACATACTGGCTCTCAGTTTGGGTATCAAATTTTTTGAGTAAATTGAAAATTTGTCGGTTTCAAAAAAACGTTTTTATAGTTTTTAACCCGAAATTTAGTCAGATAATTCACATTATTTTTTGAAGTTAACTGTTAAGTTGCAGCTCCTTAAAAACTTGCAATTTTCTCAAGTAAGTGGAAAGTTTCAACTTGAAACTCTTCAAAAAATCTTTTTGGAGTCTAAATAATAGGAACCATAACTTGTTAATTCAAAATAAGGTTCAAATTAACAAAAGTATATCATATCTTGAAAAATAAGTGAGAAGTAATTGATCATCTATTGTGAGTTATTATTAAATTTTCGTTACTGACTTACAGTGCCCTGAAACTGTTTTATATTTTGCGAGCTATAGCTTTAACGCCCCCTAAATGAGAAGTACTCGATTGGGCTAGTTTTCTATTCTACGCACTGTACTGTTTATTTATGACCAGCCAATCACAGGGCGGATTCAAAAGCGTGGTGTGTGAAAAACATTTTAGCAACATTAGCTCAACTCCAAGCATACGCATATAATTACGGGAGCGTCTATTCAGTACCCAAATTGGCCAATCGACTTTTTGGTCCATCCTATATCTTTTTAACCCTTGTGAGCAAGAGCCACAATTGTGGCTCTAAGATACATTAAAATATTATATCAAAATTGGCAAAAAACGGGGATCATAGAATCTCTTCTTTCAACAATTATAAAGAATTTGATTCGGTTCCGGAAAAAATAATTGAAATTTTTTTCGAAGTTTTGTTCCAGAATACGGGTGTTGATTTATAAGGATTTTTCGCTCTATGTTCATTCCCTGAAAAAAATTATTCAGAACTAGACATAAAATACAAATGTGAGATATAGCAGTTTTTAGGAAAGCGTTATGTGATGATCAAAAGAGTTAAATAAAATTGTTTGGTATCTAGGGGCAGATATTTTTTTCGGACTGAATTTCAAATTAATTAACTTCAAGTATCCAGGAAAAATTAATTATTTAATAGTGATTAAGCAATCAGAAGCTGCATCAGTTGTATTCATTACCATAGATTTTACTGAACAAATAAAAATGTAATAATTGCTTTTATAGGGAAAAAAACATTTTTAATCAGAAAATTATGATTTTCCATCACAATTTTTGACTTATTAATATAACATAACTTTTGATAATATGAGATTTAAATCAAAGCGGAAACAAACGCTGACGTAGGCCAGATACTTGGGCATCGTTTTCAACGGGAAAGGTCACTTGTGGAAGAAACTGTGACCTGTGTTTACGTGAATGGTTATACCTTGCTTTTCTCACTAATATTTTCTGAACTAAAAAATTGAAATTCTCGAATATAAAATTTCGGTTCCGAAAATATCACTCTAACTCCTTATGCGAAAATAATTGAACTTCGAACATGCCGTAAGTTTCTGTAAACATCATTCAAAGTAGAGCCACAATTGTGGCTCTGGTGCCTTGGCGGAACTTTTTTAATATATGCTCCAAGAGGGTTAAGTGGGTACGGAAAGCACGGGCGTGCTTAGCGACCCAAATTGGTCTGAATCGAAAATATGTTGTGAAAACGCAACGTCATGGTTATGCGTCATTAGAGTGTTTTGAGGAATTTCACGACTGCACTGAGCACGTGATAGGCATAACTTATCCGCATGAGTAGGGTCAGTAGAGGAGGACTTTCTGCAAAACGAAACCCTCAGTACGAGATTCTTATGAGTTTTTGTGACGCGATCGGTAAGATACAACAAAAGAATCAATTAAATTTCAAATGAACTTTATAGCGCTCCTATCAGAGGCCACGAAAGGGTGTTTCTTTTGCATAAATTTGTGAGACGACTTGAAGGCTCCAAATTTGTTTTTCACGGTCGGAATCATTCTTTTTGAAAAAGTTTAACCCCATTAACTGAAAGAATCCGTACTCAAGGTTTCGTTTTACAAATAAGTCTCCCGATACTGACCCTACTTAGCGTACCCAAATGGGTACACTAGACACCGACTCATAAATACAATTCCCTACGTGTCTGTGGCTTTTAGACTTTCTTTTTGTGTAGTACTTTTAGGCCAAATAGTAGTGAATGGTGTAGTACTTGCAAAGTTTGCAAACCAACGATATAATCGGCAATGTACATGTCTTCAAATGATGGATAACGCGCTGTTATTGGTTGTTATTTGCTCACTTTGTAACTAACTAACTTAGCAGTCTAAAATAATCGTGTCAGCCGATGTTATTTATTACCAAGCGCCGATTTTTTTAAATAGGTTCAAAATAAACATACTGTATGCTTAGGGTGCACAGCGGGAATCAAACAGACTAAACTAAAACAGTTGACGGAAATTACTTCGCATTCGTCTTGTCAAACTCAAATTTTTAAAGCCCAAAAATTAATATTTAAATTTATTTCTACAGTGGAGGACCATGAATACCCTGAGCTACGCTTACTTAGTGGGGATGTTTGCTGTGGGTTTCTTGATCAGCTACTGCAGCGCATTAATTACTTTTAATTTTTCAGAAAAAGTCACGTTTTTTTTTATCATTTGATAACAGTGAGGAATGCTATTTTTGAGTTGAAATACGTTCAAAATTTGTGTACTAATCGATAGGTCCAGATCTCTACGATGCATTTCACTTTAAACTCATCTGAGCTTCGGCACAAATCTGTTTCACCTAACCAGGCGTCCCTACAAGTGACTGTCTTGGTTTAAATTTTACATATTTGTCCTAACATACTGCTTTTTTCTGCACAAATCTTTCCAAATAAAGTTTTATTGATATCGAAAAAANTTGATTTCCGCCGAGCTTGTCCCGACGCACAGTCAAGGAACCCTACGTATCACACATGGGGCGGACGGTTTGATGGACTCATCTAATCTGCCCCATTTGGCGACAAGATTATTCCAGACGAAACCTGGGAAATCGACTGCGTCAATGTTAATCGAATGAATAAACCGGTAAAATGAAAAAAATCTTCACTATGGAATGCAAAACTGGAAACAGTGTCAAAAGATTAACTCTCTGGACTATCAAGAAATAACGGAGACATAGGCACTATTACGCAACATAAGATCGAATTGGTATGGTGGTTGATAATGTATATAGAAGGCGAGATTATGAGGCGTCGGATATCTGAAATCGTTTTTTTCTGGAAAATTATAACCCGGAAAGCAGCCTGCTGGGCTTTCTGCACAATCTATCTCAATCAACGATACAGCTCTATCCATGATGGAATATACAAGTACAAAAACTAGAATTCAAGCCTGAAAGATAAGGCCAAACTTGCTAATTATGGAGGTACGAAGACAATTGTCTCGGAAACATACTGCTCTCCAGTTTGGGTATCAAATTTATTGAGTAAATTGAAAATTGTCCGGTTTCAATAAAAACGTTTTTATCGTTTTAACCCATTTAGTCAGAAATTCACATATTTTTTGAAGTTACAACTCGTTAAGTGCAGCTCCTGAAAACTTGCAATTCTTCTCAAGTAAGTGGAAAGTTTCAACCTGAAACTCTTTCAAAAAATCTTGTTTTGTGGAGTCTAATTGAAATAGACCATAACTTGTTAATTCAAAATAAGGTTCACAAGTAACAAAAGTATGCTCATATCTTGAAAATAAGTTGAGAAGTAATTGATCATCTATTTGAGTGTATTATTAAATTTATCATACTGACTTACAGTAGCCTGAAACTGTTTTATATTTTGCGAGCTATAGCTTTAACGCCCCCCTAAATGAGAATACTCGATTGGGCTAGTTTTCTATTCTACGCAACTGTTCCTGTTTATTTATGACCAGCCCAATCACAGGCGGATTCAAAAGCGTGGGTGGTAAAAAACATTTTAGCAACATTAGCTCAACTCCAAGCATCGCATATAAATACGGGAGCTGCTTCCGTACCCAAATGGCCAATGGACATTGTTGTTCTATATACCTTTCTTAAGGTGGGTACGCTAAGCAACGCCTGCTAAGCTTACCAAATTGGTCTGAATCGAAAATTGTTGTGAAAAACGCAACGTCATGGTTATGCTCATTCGCGTTGGTTGAGTAATTTCACCGACTGCACTGAGACAGTGATAGGCATAACTTATCCGCATGAGTAGGGTCAGACAAGGAACTTATCTGCAAAACGAAACCCTCAGTACGGATTCTTGAGTTTTTGTGAGCGATCGGTCACAACAAAAATCAATAAAATGAACCTTATAGCGCCCTTCAGAGCCCGAAAGTTGTTTTTAACTCAAATTTGCACTTGAAGCTCCAATTTTTTTTCACGGTCGGATCATTCTTGGAAAGCTTAACCCCACTTAACTCAAGAATCCGTATGAAGGTTCGTTTTACAAATAAGTACTCCGCGTACTGACTCTACTTATCGGTTCATCACTGTGCTCCAGGTAAGTCGGTGATGAAATGTCCTCACCACACTTAATGACGCATACCAGTGACGTGCGGTTTTTCACAGAATATTTCTATCAGACCATATTTGTACGCTAAGCACCCCTCCTTTCCCGTACCCAAATTTCTCAGATAAAAAACATAATCAGAGCAATTTGTACGAAAGCACGTGCGTGCTTAGCGATCCAAATGGCTACAACTAGACACCACTCACTAATAACAATTTCCCTACGTGTCTGTGGCTTTTCACTTTCTTTTGTAGGTACTTTTAGGCCAGCAATAGTAGTATTGGTGTAGTAACTGCATACCAACGATTATAATCGCAATTACATGTCTTTAAAATCATGGATTAACAGCGCTTAGTTATTGGTGTATTCATGCTCGCTTTTTAACTACTACTTAGCAGTCTTAAAATAATCGTAGTCAGCCAATGTTATTTATTTACAACAGCGCCGATTTTTTTTAATAGGTCAAAATTAAACGATACTGTATGCTTAGGGTGACAGCCGATCAAAAACAGACTAAAACTAAAACATCATCAAAAAATATTCGAGCAAAACATAATTCTTGGCCACTCTGATGGTTGAAATGAGTTTCAAAACATCATTTTCTGACTTACATTTTGAGCTTAATAAACTTATTTTTGTTCTTTTTTATCAAAATGGCGCAAACTAACTATACACAAAAAATATTTGGAATCTAGTCAGCAATTTTATTTTTTTACACGGAGAGCAATAAATTGCTTCATTTGAAATTTGGCTTAGAAGTTTCAATTGCTATGAAATTTCAAATTTTTTATAGTAACTTGGGTCTCATTTCAAAAAATGTGGTTGAAGCCTAGATACTAGGCACCATAAATAGTCAATTCAAAATATGATTCAGAATCACAAAATCAATGGATAGTTTGAAATATTTGAAAGAATTTTTAGATACGTCGTCATGAGATAATATCATAAACCTGTATTTTTTTAAATTTTCGTTAAGGACCTGAGAAAAATTTGTTACACGAAAATAAGTGTACCCCCGCCTGAATGTTATTCCCGCACGACTTTATATCTTTAAAGCGCTGATTTTTTATAAATAAAATGGTAAAAACTACCTGTAAACATTATGGCTCTCAAATTTTGGCTTGCAAATTTTGATGGTGTTAAAAAAATGTTTTTTACGGAGTTCAATCACTTTATCCATAGACAAATCAGCTATTTTTTTAGACGTTGAGCATCCAAATTGCTTATCGAAGTTTGCTTTGAAGTTTCAACTACCGTACTTTAAATCTTGAAATTTTCTCAAGATTATTCACAAAAGTTAAAGTTTCTCTCCGGGAGAATGTTGTTTTGATTATGATTGCACGTTTATCTATTTATTTTTAACCCTTAGACAAATTAAACGTGTAAGGTATATATTTAATTCTTGAGCGTGGGATACCGTTTTTTATAAAAATACGATCGAAAAAGTTGAGTGTTTACTGTTCCATTTTTGTATGAGCCAATTTTTTGTATGGGAATTTATGAGAGATGTATTATTTTTATGTTTTTTCGTCGTCGATTTTTATTTCCGTTTGGTATCATTTGCTGAATTTTCTTTTATTTAAAACATAGTCTAAGATAACGTAGGCCCGACAAATCTTATTTTCCCACGGTTAGTGATTTTTATATGTTTCAAGAAATCATGAATAAAAATGATCTAGGTTAAAAAAATTTAAAAACTTCACCAGGAAAGTGTTCAAAAACGCAAAACTGTTCAAGGAATTGCCTTTCTTTTGGATTGGAATTTTGCTGGAGAGATTTCTTAACATAATTGCAGTTTTTGAGGCTCCTTGAAACAATATTTATTAGTTTCGCAGTTTTTCGTAAGCTATTACTTGGCTTTTCACGCTAAAGATGACTTTGCTTAAAAATGACATGTCTTATTTTTCGTTTCTTAAAAGATATAGGCTGCCTATAGAACCCCCTTAAGTCACGTCTCAAATTTACTGACGATTAAAAACTATAACAGGCACCATAAATTGTTAATTTAAAATTTGATTCAGTACTACAAATTAATTTGTTTGTTCAAAATTCCCCAAAAAATACCATAAAGTAACTTCTGGATGGATTGACACATACAAATTTACTTAACATTTTTGAATTCTCCATTCTGAGCTCAGATGGCGTATTTCAGAAAGTAGTCCGTCTTCAGACTCTGTTTTGTGATTTAAACAGCTCACATTTTTGAGTTCTAAAATTTTCAAGCTACTCAAGTTATTTCCGGTGAGCTAAGATTTTTCATTATTCTGAACATTTTTTTGATCAATTTTTCTACCCTCAAATTAGTACCGAGTCCATTCTCAACTGACTTTCGAATTGCCTGAACCCCTGGGAGAATGGGAAGTTCAATTAGTGTTTGACGATGGTAAAAAAATGTTGATTATGGAAACACCACAAATGGTCAAAAAAGATCGATCTCAAGATGGACAATACTGGAGTTTTAGTTCGGCGGATTTCAACCAGGTTTTAATGACTAAAACCACAAAATTTTTCATGAGTGGAGCTATGTGGCGATCGGGTCCAGCACCAGAATCAGGTATTTATAATTAAAAGACGAAACAAATTAACGTTTCGATATTTTTGATTAAATTCTTGATTTTAGAATTTGTGTTACTGAAATTTAAAATTCTCAAATTTATTAATAAAACCAAATTGTATGAAATTCATCTCAAAATAATGAGGTCGCTACTCAAAATTTGTATTATATTTTTTTAAATTTGAAGGTCAAAATTGAAAACAAATTGAACTTAAATTTTTGAAGATAAAATTTCATTTTCTTTTTTTGTATCAAAAATTTAACTGTCAAATTTAATTATTTTGTATCGAAAATTAAGCATTAAAAAAACTCTAGAATTATTGAAAGTCAAATAAATAAGTTTGATTTTATAATAAAAACTTTCCAACACAACTCAGAATGAATTAAAAAAAATGGTGGTCAAAATTTTATTTGAAGGTCATACGGTATGATTCATACCATTTGAAGGACATATAAATAATCTAGGTCGTATAAGAATATAAGGAATTAAATTTGAGGGTTGAATCAAAATATATCTGAAATTGTGCTATTTTTATCAATTTCCACGTCAGTAGTTTTTTACGTGATTAGATTTGATGTAAAAATCGGATCTAAAATTTGGTCTTCTTTCAGAAATTATTATTTTGTAAAATGAAAATTTTGAAATGGTAATACCGATTTTATTCTTTTTATAATTCTGTGGACTTGTACTAATTACCTGGCTGATTAAACTGAGAATTTATCGAAACTGGTAAAAAAATTCGCATTTTGAAAAGCATGAGGAGTTTAGTCAAGATCTCCCACTCTCAACTTTATAAAAATTGTTTACTACTTCCGGAGACCGGAAGTTCCAACAAAAACTAACACACGCACGTTATTTGGATAAAAACCTAGCCCAACCAATGACGTTTAAGCGAAAACTTTAACCGGTAATTAGGTGATTCGATTTATGATCCAATGCAGAACAATGATCCTTCAGGCAGCGTCAGAATATGTGGTATTCCTTCAAACTGGGCAACGATCCAACAGCGGAGCCAGATATTTAGGAATGTGGTAAAAATGCCAAAAATGCATCTGCATTTCAAAAATATAGAATGGACAGTAAAATGGCTAATAAGTACGACGGCAAAACATTTACAGCCTGAGTTTTTTTGATTGTCACATTATTTCTTTTGGTGGCTAGACAGTCACAATTAACTATCTTTTGGCTTGATTATTTCAGTCTAGCCACCGGAAGATAAAAATGTGACAATTCAAAAAACCCAGGCTGTACAGTAACTACAGTTTCCATTTTTTCATATGAAAATAAAATCTTCGAAAAATAAAGTTTGCCACAACATTAAAATGGTACGAAACCGATGCAAATCCTACGCGTTAAGCAAATAATTGTTTATAAATGTTGATATGTTTGTGAATCAACTACAGCCTGTAGTCTACAGGGGTACCAAATTCATTTATTTTTTAGTTTTCAAAAAAACGCACTCTAATAAGGATTTTTCTCATGAATTTTTTGTTTTTTCATGATTGTCCGAAAACGTCCAAAACTCACAAATTTCGAATTGGCTAATTTTTTGTCAACCAATCATAAACTAGCAATAAATCTTTGGTTTTATTAGTTTTGAACGCCCACTCATTGAAATTTTTTGCACGAGTCAAAAATCTTATTCGATTATTGATTTTATATAACTTTAAACGCCTACGCATTTTGACGAAATTTCAAATTTTAGGTTCCAATTCAAAAGTACCAATTTTTTTTGTTTCAATTATTTTATTTTATTTTAAAGGACCCAGAAGGACGATGAAATTCGACTCCATACGGGATCCCGCGGAAGTTAAATTTTATTTCTCGAATACATTGATAAGCTATATCGGAAATAATGCCAATGTGTCGTATTTTATCATGACGTCACAAGAAGAGAAAGTTACCAATGGAATAACAGAATTCTTGACAATCGTGTGATGTGATTAAACAATATCTCTTCTTGTGACGTCATGATAAAATTTGACACATAGGCATCATTTTCGATATACCCGTTTGAATTTTTAAGATTTCTTTTTTTAAATCGTCTAGTCGAATATTCCAAATAATTGATTTTTTCGGCAATTTCCGATTTACTACTTACGACAAAAATAAAACATTTTACGGTTTGAGAAAATGGAAATGTTTGTACATTTTTTGGGGGAAATTCCGAACGGATGAAAATTATGTTATTATTTTGGTATGTGGTAGAAGAAGAATATTTACAAAATATACTTCACGTTAACATAAATAAACAGTTCTCAAAAGTTTTTCACATCGTAAAGAGAACATGAAAAATTCTTGAACCATTTAAAATTCTTGAAAGTGACATTCTTCAGTGAAGAATCTTCACCCTTGAGGTTTTTTCAAAATGTTTTATTTTTTAAATTTGATGCAAAAATGAAGAATAGTTAAAAGGTGAAGGGGTGGCCCGCTATGGCCCATTGGGGTCATTAATCGAAGCTCAAACAAAAAATCTTGGTACTTTGATTTTTAAATTTTTTACATAAAATATCAATTTTTACCCCTGTACAGTGTACACTGTTCATTCTTCTACAGTGTACAGGTTCATAAAAACTACTTTTTATCGGTTTGAAATTATCTTTTATGATCTTGATCAAAATTTTATGATTTTCTAAGATATAAAGTACCATTTTAAAACAAAAGAAACAAAAAATAAACCATAGCATTTTTTGCAAACTTATAAAATTTTCATCAATATACCGTATATGATGTACGAATCGTATAATACGATGGTATATGATGAATAAGAGTCCTCTGAGAGGACTCCTCTCCCAACAGATCGTGACTATTTGGAAAAAATTAATGACGCGGGATTCTTGAACCAATCAAACCTCATAATTTTAGAATTAGCCTATTTAATCGGCTTAAATTTTGGGGGTCACCCAAACATAGTCTCTCATTCTGAATAAGAAGCCTTTTATTGCTGTGTTCATAAAATAATAATTTATTTTATGAAATCTTGGATCAAATTATAAGCTTGAAAATCCCAGCCTGAGAAACACTTTTGACGAGGATTAATTAGCTTTTTTTATCTCGGAAATTAAATATCCTTTGATTCGAATTTTGAATATCCGGTATTACCAAGAAGTATCTGAAAAGAGCTGTGTTTCCTGAACTTGAACACGGCCCCGAATACTCCCTTAATACTAGAGATTGAACGTTAATTTTGAGACAACACCCGTTTTAGGCGGATGTATCTATTTAAAACTTCGGTTCAAGATTGTCTGATGTACATGTAGTGGATGTCGCTGATTAGGCTGTTTTTTTTTTATTTCTCGACACAGTTTTTAACTGGTAAAGATGATAGTCGCCTAACTTGAAGAACAAGTTTGAGAATCATTTGAGAACGAATTAAAATCCGATATAATCCAACCTACGCTTTAGTCAACCTCCCCAGAAAAAACGGAAAACCTATGTTCTCCTTTAATTTACATGTTTTATTAGTTTGTCAGGCTCCAAAGCAACCATACAAAAAAAAATCGCGCCAATTTTTCAAATTATTGGTTCTGACGAACAAGGACGCAAACAAAAGTGAAAAAATAAGTTTCAGAGGCTCAGTTCAAAGCTTTTGGCATTTTTGTAATCATAAAAGTAGAAACAACATTATTAATCAGAAACGATATTAATATTATATTAACATATAATAAATATTATTTCATAAAACGGTTTAAGAATGCAGTGACTACAGTCACAGTTACATTATATATATATATATACTATAGTACTATAATATATTATATTCTACCCAAGCTTTTCTGAACCGTTTTATTAATTACATTAACAAGACGTTTCTGGTGTATTGAAGTTACGACTAATTTCAGAAAATAAATTTGGACTCAAGAAACTAGGCACCATAAATTGTAAATTCAAATAAGGTATAGAAACCGAAAATAAATTTATAAATCGAGCAATAAAATTATTACAGTAGTTATAACGAACTTTTGGTATCCCGTCATGTATGATTGTATGATTTTTCATGTAAATCCCATAAATGTTTAGCCCGCAAAAGAGATGTCATTACACGCCCGCAAGACGTTGGCGGATGGCGTTAAATAAAAGCATTGCGTAGGTCCAAATAGTGGATAGTCGCGGAACAAACATATAGGCGACGTTACATGTTACAATTATGTTACGTTTATGTAACATGTATGACATTAACATTATTTTACATGTATGATTGTACGACATTGTATGATTTTTCTTCCGTACATTTTAGCTTATCAACTGCAGCGGAACTGACAAAAATTTTGTAATGTCGTGCATGTGATAATGTCGATGAATGTTATATCAATAAGGTTTACGTATGATATACCGTATATCTTAAATATAATTTGGTTTACACTCAGAAAATTCAGTAAATAATTATTTTAAGAACGAACGAGAAATTTTAAGTGTTTTTCAAAGCATTTAAAGCTAAATTTCCATCATTCAAATTTCCATGACTCAAATCTCACCTTTTTTCGAACTAGCTAAATGTTCACTAATTTTGTGGCGTAATCAGCATTAGCGTGAATATTTACTTCAAAAGCCTGACTTTAAAAACCTAACAAGCCACTTCAACTGCGAAAAAAATTAATTATTTTTGCCCTTCTAAGATTTTGCTGTGGTAAGATTAATTACAAAAAATACGTATCCCCCCCTCAAAAACCTCAGAAGTTTTTGGTTTTTAAATAAAGATCAGGTCTCATTTTTCGCGTTTTAGATAGGTGTGAAACCTAAAACAGTGATGTCAGCGTTAACGCACTGAAATGGCAGATTATATATGATTATAAACGCATTTTATGCTCATTTTTTTAAATTAAAGTTCAACAAAAGTTCTTGAAGAAAATAATATCATAATAATATCAATAATTTCATAATATATAAGTAGCTGTTTTGTTGTTATATGTTCGAATACGTATTTCAAGCTGGAGTCGGCACAATTTGGTCGGATCGGTTGAATTCATCGAGAAAGCTATCGTCGATGGCCCATCGATCTGATTCAATTTTTTGAAAACAAAAAAATATTTTTCATATCAATTTTGCAAATAAATTTTTTTTTAAATAAAAATATACGTAAAACGACAATTTTATAAAGGACAGTTCTTTGACCAGGACAGAACTTTACCAGTCCGAGTCATTTTTTGGCAAGTTCACCGATCCGATCCACTTTTTTTCGAATGTGCCGACGCCTGTTTCAACTGAGAGTCAGATTTTCGAAATTCTTCGGATTTTTGAATATACACAAAAATATCCGGTTTCAAAAGAATGAGTCATTTCTCTACCGTATATCTCGAATCAAAAATTAGTTTCTTGATTGAATATTTTTAAGAATATAAATTATATTTTGCAATCCAGAAGACTACTTCTCAGATTTCGAAAAGTTTTCTCGTCATAATTAAAGTTCGAAAAAAATTGATTCTCAACAAAAATTTGCATAATATTAAGTAGGAGGTGTTATGATGTAATTATTTTTGAACACGTCTGTCAAGTGCGGGTACAAATTTCAATGAATATTACAGAGTCGTTCATCAAGTACTAATATCAAGAAAAGAAGAGAAAAGACAAGAGTCGGTTGTCCGTGGTATTGTAAATTTGAATGCTTCATTAGTTTTAGATCATACATTTCACGTGAAATTTTGCGATGATGACGAAAATGGATTTTTTTTCGTTTTTTGGTTTCAGCTCGATTTTGATCGGTTAAAATTTTAACGAATGAAAATTCATTTTTAGATTCGTTTTTTGCAAATTTATTGATATTGCTTAATTCCGATTGGTCGAAATTTAAACGAATCAAAATCGATAAATTTTCAAACTCAGTCTTTAATATTGAGTTTTTTTTAATTATAATGGGAGACTAACCAGGGAGGTATGTATCAGTGTGGTATAGAAAAGAGATTTTAAGCAAGGGTTAGCGAGAATATTCTAGACTCCCTGATTAGTGAGTAACTCTACCTTAAGGGGGTAGCAGCGATGTGGCAGACTGGCGTCAATTTAACTTACGAAAATAATTAGTTGGTTTATTTTTTTTGTGCTTGTTATCGTTAGCTGAACAAGAATAAATGTGTATCAGCTCATTGAAATCATTTTTTATCTATTTAGGAAAGATTTGAGTTCGAACTTTTATTTTTGGAATTCGTAAAATTTTCAAAAAAGTTAAAAATATTATTAAATTTCGCATTTTTCACCCAAAATTTTTTTTTTTTTTTTATTTGTGAATAAAACGAAAAAATAGCCACTTTAACTTTTTTCATGCAAGTTTACAGATTTTCTGAATGCTGTTTAAAAAATCATAACATGTTCATTTGTCATTTTTTGTCGACTTTTTTTAGAAATTTATGAAAAATTTTAGCAAATCAAGTCCAAAATTTTTTATTAATGCTTTTTCAAATTCTCCTTGAAAAATCAAGCCGAATCAGTTGTGTTATTGTCTGGTATCTATTGATTTCCGTATTTCAACGATGGAAGGGTCAATCGAATATCGGTTTTGAACTACTGATGAAATTTACAACACTTGCTTGTCACACCGATTCTGAGTAATTTTCTTAGGAAAACCGCAACATATTTCTGCTTCTTTTCTCGAATTTATACTGAATTCTGAAATTTAACCTAGGAGGAAATTGAAGAGCAAAAATCTTGAAATTATGCGGTTTTGGGCAGTTCTAGAAAATACGGGTCCGAAATTCTAAAATCTAATTCCCCTTAAATACGAGCAATATTGTTTCCGTGATTCATGCTAAATTTGAGTGAAATCGTATGTGAGCTATAGGAGGAGTAGGAATTTTGATGGGGTGTTCTGCATGGTGGTCACCAGGGTCGGCCAAAAATTAATCTGATAGATTATTTTTGTAGATTAAGAATAGATCTACCAAATGGCTATTCTCAAAAGTTTTGCAGCAGTTTTGTCTTCTGATGAAGTGGAGTACAAAAGTACATTTATGCGACCGCTACCCCCTTAATATTTCTTAGAATATCTTAAATCTGGGAAGAGGGGCCTTTTTTAGTAATTTATGCTAAAATTCTGGCTTGATTGACTAAAAAAGGCTCCTCTTCCCGGATTTAAGATATCATTCGGAAGACTCGTTCCCAGATATGGTTTTTCTTACTATACCTAAGGTATAAACCTACATTTAAATTTGATTTTTTTTTCAATTTTTTCGGGCTAACAAACAAGTATTTTTTTATTGATCGGCATGAATTATGCCAAATGATTATCCATCCGTTAAATTTTCTATCGAAAGTATCGTTAATGATTATTTAGTAAATGGGTCCTAAAAAAGTTCAACGTAATTTGGGCGATCGCGTAACGCGATTCGCGTTGCCTTTTCGTCTTCTGAGAGTTAATTCAGAATAAATTACAGATATTAAAAAGCCATTTTATTTGTACTCCTGACGAGGAGATCGTCAGCAAAAAATGTATCACATTAAACAAAATTTTGATTCAAAATATACGTAACACCACCTGGAAAATACGACTTTGAGTTATTTTTTTCAAAGTGCTGATCATATTATTTGAAAATGTGAGCGTGAAATATAAAATTGGTACCAAAATATAAATTTAAATCTCAGCGATTAAAGTGCCAGTAACTGGCACCCAGTTTTCCAGGATATATAATTTGAAACAATGTTATGTCACATAACTTGTGTGTATCTCATTAAAAAACAACAACCAGAACTAAAGTATTATTTTCTGAAATTTTTCAAAAAAATTACAAAGGCGCACATATCTGTCAAGATAATTTTTTATAAAATGAAGGCAATTTTCAGTAGGTTTAATTTTTTTGTGAAATTGTTGAAAGTTCAAGAGTTATTATAAACATTGTACTTTTATCGATAAAAAATTAAAATCATAGATATTTGAAATGCTCCAAATGGGTTTCGCGTCATCCTAAAGCTTTGCGAAAACGTCCACATTTTTATTATAATTGGTAACTCTTGCCTAGATTAATGAGCAACATTTTATGGAAAAAAAATTGTCGCGTCATATTTGTCCGTATAAATTGTGGATGATGATCGCCTGCAATAGAAAAATACTCATTTTTAAGATAAAAAATATCAAAAAACATAATTTGAAACAATGTTGTACATATTTTATTTTTAAAGTAAGCAAACAGAAATAAAAAAGTGTTTTTTCAAATTTGAATAAGTGAAATCTTCTTGTTCGAAAGTGGCAAAAGTTCTTTTTTGTAATCATAATGATAAAGATGAAAAACCGAAAGAATTAAATGAAATAATGCTGACATTCGAATTGACGTAATTCCTCGCTGAACAATCAAATGATATTCTTAAAGTGGATTAAAAACAGTTTTGATAATTTTCTATTGGTTTAAATTAATTAATTTAACTCCATTTAACCTTTTCTCGACCAAATTGCAACTCAGTAGTAAATAGGGTGTTCACACTGTTTACATTTCAGCTTTTGGAAACGACTCCTTCGATTTCATTTTAAACCAGCTCAAAATCACCAAATATGAAATTTTTTTTAAAAATTGGTTCGAAACCGATCATTTTTTCTTTTTTTTTTGAAAACTTTTGAAATTATTAAGTTCATAATAATTAATTTTTTTATTATAGCCTATTTTTATCTCAATATGTGTGGTAATTTTTAGCTATATCCTTTTCGGAACGGAACTCCATTTCAAAAACGCTTACTATCTCTACAGCGCGTGTTCGAATCCCACTGATGTTGTCTAAGTGATTGTCTTAGATAGCATATTATTCGAACTTAAGAAGTCTAATAAGTCGTTTGAAAATACTATTTTCTGGGTATTTTTTTGAGGTTTTCGTCGGAGGATTGATGGTATTTTTACGTCAGCAATCTTTTACATGCACTTAGTGGGTTTGGAATGTATGTGACACATTTTAAAATTAGGAAATACTCCCATTTTACATTCCATTAACCATAACCATTAAACCGTAGAAATTTTCAAAATATTAATTTTTTATGTGAACATGTGTGTCACGAAGTTAAGTCGTATTTTAACCACTGTGTCTGAATTTTTGATGTCCATGTTGCATTCCATAGTGATAATGCTGATGCTCTTGATTATGGATTTACAATGTTTGGAAAATTAGAATATAAAATTTGAAAAAGTGAATAATTATATAAAATGTGGCAATCAATATCTAGAATCCCGGAAGAGGTGCCTTTTTAGTAAATCAAGTCAAAATTTCGGCTTGATTTACTGAAAAGGGCCACTTTGCCGGGATTTAAGATATATTAAAAAACTTATTTCAAAGTCTGGAATATTTTTGAATATTTTTAAACTTTCCTAAATTCAAAAAATCATAATATTTTTTGAATAATAAATGTCTCATGATTGCTAGGACTATTTAACTTTGGTTTTCTTCATTGTTTGATTATTTCGAATTTTACACAAAAATAATCCGGTTTCAAACGAATAAGTCATTTCTTCTTAGATTATTTTTCTATTATTTGATTATTGGATTATCTTTTTTAAATTATTTTTTGAATCAAAAATTTTTGTAAATATCAAATCAATTTTTTTTTGTAAATTTTTCAAGATTTGCTTAATTCTGCTCGGTATAACAATGATGAAATTTTTATAGTAAAATTTTTGTTGAAAAATATCTCAATATTTTAAGATTTTTGGGCTTTTCAAACAATTATTCAAGTTTTTTGGCAAGTTTGAACTTTCGATTCTGATGTCAACATCCAGCCGGAATTAGAGTTTTAAACGCACTTATTCAGGATCAAGACCTAGTACAAATATCTTTAAATTGAGATCAACCGTAAGAATTTTACTTTAAATTTAGTCTAGACAAAAAACGTGAAATTAGTACTATCGTTTTCCCTTTATTTTGTGTGCTGATAAGTGCTAACTTGATAATAACACTTGACTATCCGTTCGCTTGAGAATGCCGCTTATTGGTTAATTCGCCTACGCTTTTGGGGCACTAAACGGTTTTCAAGATAAGGGTCGAAGAATGGAAGTTTAGTTTTTGCGTAGGTAATTCAACAAGCACTATTATTTTGTATGCTTTTAGATGCAATCTCCGCCCACGCCAGAACTGCCCCCCTAAATCTGGTTCACCTGATTAGTATCGTATAAGAATATGATGTGTCGAATCGACACAATGTCGAGTTAAAAATGCTTTTCGGCATTTTTCAAAAATACAAGAAATAATTAAAATTGATCCACAGATTTTCTTTCAAAATGATATAATGTCTAAAAATCTAATCATCATCTCTTGAGTGCTTCCGAGTGGCCTTAGAATTAAAAAATGTTTTTTGGTTTAAATATCAGGTACATTGAGAACATCACGTTTCTATTCACCAAAAATAACTGTAAAATACAGCATTCTCAGTAAAACATGAAAAATCCAGTTTCTTTTGAATTAATTCATTGTTTCTAACGTCCATAATCTTGCATGAAACTTCCCAGAAATAAATTTGAAAAACAATCGATCCAAATGTTAGCCAAAACGACACCATGACATTGAGTCCAAAAAGTAGCTGATGAGTATTTTGTTCTAAAATTAACATAGAATTAGGGTGTCCGCAGTCAAAACTGATTTCACAGATTTTCCCAAAATTTAGTTTTTTGATAATTTCAATTGTGAAAAAAGAAAGTGAAAACTTGATTATAAACATATATTAAAGTAAATATTTTCGAAATCAGCAAAAAAGTCGATCAAAAACTGAGCCGCAATAAACGATTCTGATTGGTTAAAATTTAGGCCAATCAAAATCGGACTAAGACTTGAAAATTTTGAAAAAGAACAAAAAAAAAACTAACTCCTAATCAAATTTTACGTATTTACAGTTTTTCATTTTTTCACAAAATTGTCGATTTTTCCTGAATGCGATTTTTTCTGAATGCGGACACCCTACATAGACTGAGATTAGTTTTTAGGTTAGATCAAGGGTGATAACGCGGCTAACCAAATACCCACATGCTACTAAAATTTTAGATCGTTACAGTTCTTGTGATTTTGGTCAAAAAAATTTTGACTTGAAACTCACCACGTGGGGCTTATGTTTAGATAATTCGTCGGCGCATATGGGGTCATTTTTAGGACCACAAATGGAATGTGCTGTTGTAAGACACAGTGTATTAGACACTCAACTTATTTGTTTTTGTTTTATGAAGAAATTGTCAAAATTATTTTCGGGAAATATCAGGTTTAGAATCAAATTGAGTATTAAATCAGACCTTTTTAGTTCTCTAATAGAGAATATTTGATATTTATTGATAACATATGCTCGGATATTGAAATGATCGATATTTCTACATTTGTCTGATGTCAAAAGAACATATTTTTTTTAAATTTTATGAAATATGGGCCATAGACTATGGGAAATATTTGAACAAAATTTTTTTCTGAAATTGGAGCTAGATTAATTTTTTTGCAAAACAAGTTCGCCCGCTAGCGGTCGCTGAAATCACTGGAATAAATGCCACTGAACTCTCGTTTCAGAACACACACATAGTTAGGGAGTGCACTCGTAAAACTAACGAGAGAACTACAGTAGTGATACAAATTCTTTGACCTCACGGGGGTTGTTGACCTCGAAACAAAGGGCACAAAAAAAAAATTTGCCAGAACGACAAAAATTGACCGGCTCAGATTTTGTTTAATTCCCTAGCACTTTTAGTTTCTGTCCTAAAATATACATAGAATGTACATAGAAAAAATTTTGTGGAAAATTTATATCTGTTTTCCAAAAATCAGCATGATTCGAAAAATTTTACCCTATCATTTGGTGGTCATTATTCCTGAATTTATTTCGAAAATTCCAAGACAAAAAATAGGCAATTTAAAAAACGGTTTTGCCTTAATGAAAACTTTCCTAGTGAAATTTTCAAAATCAATTTGTATATATCATTTTTATTCATGATTTGTTAGCACATAAGAAAAAATCACCTTATGTAGTCAAAAAAAAGTTTGTTGGGCCCACCTTACATTGAGTCTATTTTAAAATTTTAGCAAAATATTGAAGTTTATTTTATTTGAAATAAAAAAAAATACAAATAGCAATAATTAAATTATTATTGATGAGGATTTTCGATGACGACGATTTTAACCTCCACGTATGCGGATTATTAAAACCTTGAGCTGTCCGAGTAGTAGATAAGCAGAGTACGAACTGTAATTAATCTAAAGTACGAAAATAGCAAGTGCTCTAAAAAGCTAAATCAAAGCTTAAAAAGTGTGACAAATCGGTTATTAAAAAAACTTACCAGGACTTTTAGAAGTAACAGTTTGAAACATTTTGAGAATAATTGGGGTTGAGATAACAAATCCAACAGAAGCCATACTTATCCATTTAAAATTCGTCATAATACTTGATTCAAGTTTGGCAATAAAAGGTAAAAAAAGAACCGAATTGTTATTTATACAAAATGTACGTAAAAAATTGATTTCAAACTAATTCCCTGGCGCTAACAATTGCCAGCTAGGGTGAAAAACGTCGAAAGTGTAAAATTTGTAAGTACCGTCAAGTGTAGCTAACCGTTATAAAAAATGGACGAAATAGTGTCGCACAAATATTCGATTACCGACGGTAATTCTTAACAGTACGGTTATTTACCTGTATACTGTGAAGAATCAAATAAAAATTTCGGAAATCAAATAATATTTCAACTTCCGGTTGTCGTGATATCCGTTTTTCAAATGATGAAAATTGGATAGGAAAAAAAACAAGAAATTCTTTACTTTCTTTTGAAAAAGAACAAACGTCAATCTAGAAAGGCTAGATTGTTTCCCTATGTTTTGCACTAAAAAATAGAAATCGAGTTAAAAGTCTGTAAAGGATTTTCGGAAAGTTTTCTGATTCAAAAATTATTTACCAAAAATGCGTTTTTGAAGGCTTGAAATTAGCTGAAAATCTCTAATATAAAAATTTTGAAATAAAAAACATCTGAACTATATCCCTTTAACACCTTTTGATTAATCTAGGATGTGCGGGCTGAGGGAGCAAATCCTAACACTCCTAAGACCCCTCCTATCCACTCATGAGGCCGCTTTTCAGCCCGCACATCCTAGATTAATCAAAGGGTGTTAAAGAGATATCAAACCAAATAATAATCCATATACGAAATAAAAAAAAAATTTAACAAAAAATATCCCACGTGATTCTTAGTTGATGCGTGGGCGAAAGTGTCCAAATTTGCGAAAACTTTGAGTTTTTGGTGTTCTCAAGGATTTCAAACTTTTTTTAATATTCTAAAAATCTCAAACGTCAAAAAACTTTTAAAAGTTTCTTTACAAGAAAGGATATTAACCTTGATTGTTTTATGCAGAAAAGTTATTTCATTTCATTCATCTAAAACCCTGAATTTCCGGATTTAAAACTCAAGAAAACAGTAAAAATAACAGAAATTATCGTTCTGAGCAAATTTAACAATAAACTCTGAAGTTCAAGTAAGAGTGTGGTCAGAGCCAAATTAACATTATTTTTGAAAACCGCATTTGGAAAGTAAAAAATTTGCTTCGATTTTACTGGCTCATTTTGTGATGAGTTTGTCATTTTAAGTACTAAGATATTTTTTGTTATCATGATGTAGAGTGGTTTAAGAGAGGGTTTCAAGAGAGGTTGAAGAACTGTCTAAGGAAGTTTAAGCCTGAAAATATTCTTAAATTCTCAAGTTTTTTGACAAAAATAAATTGAACCCATGATCAAAAAAAAATATAAAGACACGAAAAACGTTTATCTGAAAATAAAAAGTTTGCTCGTATTTTTTAATTTCTATCTTTTTATATGAAAACTGCGTAGGCGGAGAACTTTTTACGCCTTCGCATTTTTCATAAAAAATTATAGGACAAAATCCAACAAAATGTTAACTTCGTCAAAATTTATATGAATAAAATACTTTTTTTTCTTTTTAATGAATTGTTTTTATGAGTCTTTTTCTCAGCAAATATGCACTCAATATTTTTGAGACCACTTAAGTAACACTGATTAGCTGCTTAAAAAGTCAAAAATTGTAATCAAGTTTATTCAAACTATTAAATTAATTTAAGTTCCTCTAATTTTGAACAATTTGAATTAAGCAATTTCGAAAGTCAAACATGGACATTAAAAAAAACTTCCGTTCAAAACGAAAACCGCGTAGGCGTTCGAATTGACGTCATAATTTTAAAGGAAATGTTACAAATTGTAACATTTCCTATAAAATTGAAACAAAGTTAAAATTATGACGTCAATTCGAACGCCTACGCGGTTTTCATTTTGAACGGAAGTTTTTTGTAACTTACAATAGGTTCAAATAAATTATAATACCAAAATTCAAATTTGTAAGGTCAAATTTTTTATAATTTCGAAAAAAAAAATTTAATTTAAAAAACAAAATACAATTCTAGAAGTTAAAACAACTTGATTTTTTAATAAGATTATCCAATGAATTGATACTCATGTTGAACTCTGAAAATTTCTTATTTCATACCGTTTTATTTTTTTCTCCGAAAACCTTCTATGGCGTCAAAAAATGGCATCGAAAATAATATAAAATCTTAAATATTGACGTTAATCACCCTAGACTAAAGCTACCCCAATTCTAAAAAGTGCAGCGATTAGACCTCCATTTATAAGTTCTCTTGACATTTTTAACCTTTTTTTTGAATGACCATATTGTTTTTTATCAATATTTCCTTTTATAAATAAGTAAATGATTTACCAGCAAATAATGATGTATACTCCTAGGTTTATTAAATTTGCTTTTTGTTCTCGTATAGTCTATACGGTATAGATCAATATTTGAATAAGTTTTTTTATAAGATGAAAATAATAATTGTGGCCATAAGGCAAATAAATTTGACGTTCGATTTTTACTTGAGATCGGTCTGAATGAATTTACTGCATATCACACCTTTTCAGTTTATTGATTTTTTAATAATTGAATCTTTGAAAATACTATGCGCTTTTTGATAGAATGATCATGATGTTAAATCAGGTTCCAGGTCAATTTTGTCTGAGATTTCCATGAAATTGCCGTCGAAAGTTCAAAAAATTTTCAGACCAGAAAATTATTCGAACGTCGTGATAAAACGTGATTTGTCGAGTATTTTATCCACAGGGTGGCGAAAAATCAAATTTACGCAGTTTAAGCTCTGTTAATATTAATATCATTTAAGAGGAAATTTTTGAAAAATTAACTAATTCATGGTCTTGATCATGGTTCAATTCATGGTCTTGATTTTTTTCAAATCACATCAGATTATCTGATATTAGCCTCAAAACTTTTCAAACTAAGTTTTGAAGTTTTTAAGATTTTTGACTTAGATAAATTATATTTATTAAAAACGTATGTTGAAAACTACTTTGAGGTGACAAAAAATGTTTCAAATGTGAAAGAAATCGTATAAAAATGTATTGAAAATTAATGAGATTGAGTGATAAAATAATTATTTGAAATCCACTTTTGACTGTATTAAACAGAAAAACTGACTTATTTTCGCAAAAATTGCTAATAAAACCCAATCGATATCCTTAACTCAACCAAAGTGCTTCTCAGTAGTATTTCGATTGCAATCCCAGGCTCTTCAAAACGCTCTTCAAAAATTATAGAAATTGAGATATTTGAATTTTTATTTTCTAGCCATTTGTCTCAGAATTTTCTAAATTTTTTTTAAATACCCAAATAACGTCATTTTTCGATAATTTGAAAAACTTGCATTTAAAAAAAAATTGAAAAAACAATCAGGAAATTTTTTTTCTTTTTTTTGGCACAAAATCATTAAGATCAGCATCCTTGATTTCCTTGGGATATAGGGGGTCCAAACTGTTTATATTTCGGCTTTTGGAAACAACTCATCTGACTGAGTTTTTAAATAGCTAAATGACCATACACATTTATGAAATGAAATCTAACAAAAAAAAAAATTGGTCCGAACCCGACCATTTTTTTTTACAATCTTTGAGATTTTTTTTTAGTTTTTGAAAAAAAATGGAAAATTGGTCCGATTCAGACCATTTTTTCTCAACTCAATCAAATGAGTCGTTTCCGAAAGTAGAAATGTGAACGATGTAAACACCCTATTTACTACTAAGGTGCACTTTTGGAAAAGGATATGAATAGTTTTTAAGGGGGTACTGATCAGTTCACTAAATTTTCTAAAAACTGGAGACCAGACTAATTAAGGCAAAAAATGAGAATGGGAATATTTTTTCGTCGAGCAATTTCACTAGTTATCAGGAAGAAGTCTTCGAATTAAACTTTTCTTGTTTTGGTTCATTTCGCGAAAATTCTCTTGAAATGTATAAAGTATATGCCAAATTATTAATTTATCTTAGAAACAAAATATTTATTATACAGTATTTGAACAAATTTGTCTCTGAGATAAATAAGCGTGTTTGGTATGATTCAGTTTTTTTAGAAATTTGGCGATAGAAAAAATGTTATTTTTAATATAATATCTATTACGGGATTCTGTGGTCCATATTTCCTGCTTTTTCCGACTCAAAATAAAGTCAAAAGAGAAAAAACTGCATATAAAGACCACAAGACCTCGTAAGAGATATATTATTGTCAAATTATTCCTTTCCAATAATAATATAATTATTTGGTTTAGTATGACGATAATTAGCAAATAAAGACCGCAGGTCCCCGTAATAGATACAAAAATAATAATATTTATATGATTATTTGGTTTATTATGACGAAAATAATAGCTTTCAAAAAAATGTTCACTTCATAAGGAGGTGGTTATCCAAAAAACATTTTTGCAGTTTTTAAGGTCTTTTATGTTGAAAACTACATATTTTAGGACCTAATTATTTTATACAATATAATTGCATGCCCAAAGGAATTAAATTATTTAAATAGAACGTTTTGGCCTTATACTTTTCTGAAGGTAAATCTCGACTGTCTCTTCATCTCACCTACACATCACATTATTTTAATAGTACAAGACTACTTTTGTGATGAGAATAGACATGGTCAGGGGGAAATAGCTTTTGTGATAACGGTTCAAATCTTGGGTAAGTTAAAGGAGCGAGATATCTAGACAATGAGTCGCGTTTATCAGTCACAGTCTCTCCCACACATCTATTGATTCAGTCTTATCTTCTACCTAGACAAACTAATCAAATATTCAAAAAAAATATATACTATATTTTTTTTCTTTTAATGAGACTTTTATTGAAAAATATAATTCAACAAAAAAATTTAGACGGAAAGAAACTCAAACAAAAAGAGACGCATAAATTCAATCGAAAAAAGCCAAAACGATTTATTTAATAATAATCATCACATCAATTAGTCAATTTAATCATTGAGTTCTGCATGTGTGATTATTCTCATAATTCCACTCAAACCACAAACACTGTTTTGGCGCACAAACTACCTCCTTAACAGTTTTTGTTCAACTTAGAGATTTCTATTCAAATATCACAGTTTTTATATATTGTGATATGTGAACAAAAATTTCAGATCCTGAAGGTAATGTCTGATCACTGATTGCTCGACCAATTAGAAAATAACTTTAAAATATAATTATATTTGTATCTAAAACGCCTACTATAAGACCTCAAGAACCGCAAAAATTGTTTTGGGATAAGCACCCCCTTAACAAGTAAACAGTTTTTGGAGCTACAATTTGCGTTGAGCAATCTGTGATCTTCGATTTTCAGCAATTGAGATTTATCGAAGATCACTGATTGCGCGACCAATCAGAAACGACTTTTAAATAAAATGATATTTTTACTCATAAAGCCTACTCACTGAGTAGTACTCAGTCGTAAATTTTCAAAGTAGAATATTCATTTTTAGAGGTTATTTGCAACAGAGAACGTACGCACGCTTTAAAATTAAGGTTTTATAAAAAAATATTTATAAATTTTCTTTAAAAACGAAACTTATCGAAAATTTTCAGTTTGAGATCACATTTTTACCATAAAAAAGTTCGCCAATTTATGAAGGTGAATGTGCTGTCAATGATACTGAAATCATCACAGAATACGATTTTCTTCCTGAAGAACGATGTCAAGATTGGAGTCCAAATTCCATTTTCAAAGCTGAAAACTCTTTTATTCGAAAATGGAATTCGAAATCTGCCTGTAGTGATAAAGGCACAATTTATGAAAAAATAATCTGTTTTAGCATGGTTTTTATCAACTCCCAGAGAGCTGGGTACACCACGGTAGGTATTCCTTTTAGAGGCGCATCAACCCTTAAAGATGGTTGTGATGTAGTAGACAAATTTATGTTACCTTTACCCGTTGATTTATCAGGAACAGTGTTTTAAATTTATTTTCTAGAAATAAATTCCATACCAATAATTNTTTTAAGCTGATAAATTTAGCTCCTCAATATCTTTTCAACCTCATTTAAATCCAAAACGTCCAAATGAGTATTTTTAACCGGAGTATTTCCCACCAAATTAGGTCAATTAATGAGAGATTTTTTAATGAAAATGATTAATTTTTCTGTAAAATACTTATAAAAATCATCGAACTTCAATTTTCTGTTGAAACACTTATTCTGTATTCTAAATGAAAACATATTTTGTCTAGATATATCGCAGATAATACCTGTTCGTTGTTCCTAACTTTTTTTTTCTTTCCTTTAGTTATTTTATTCAAAACATTAAATGCGTCATACATGTATGGAAAAAAATGAAGGTTGTAATTTTATTGTTTCCATAGAGATAATTTTCCCGAAAACCATACAATTACAACCTACGCCATTTTTCATATGCCGCATTTTATTTTTTGAAGAAAATCACCAAAAAAATTGGGAACCACAAAAGGTATTATCTATAACTCGTAGAGTTACCTAAAATAAATATTTTCTAGATTTTAAGTTAAATGATAAAGAACAACGGACTCTGGCAACTAGTTGGCTGAAAGTGACTCTACGAGTTAATAATAAATATTGCCTAATCTAGTTGCAGTTGAGTCCTATCGACACTTTCAAAATGTTATTTTATTGAAAAAATGTCCGTTTTCATAATTGAATAAAATCTAAATTTTCAACACTGCATAGGCGGATTTTTTATCGATGACGGCAGCGTAAAAGTAACTCAGGTAACGGCTTCCCTAATTTCTACACTTTCGATGGCAATTTCTAACAATCTCGAGGCCTTTGAGTCTTTAGATATCGTAGATTCTACCCTAGACATCATTAAACACGGCATTGAATTTCTTGATGGTTCAAGAGTAACTGGTTCGAATATCGCGATTCAGGTCGGTGATGCTAGGGTTGATGAAAGGTGTAAAGATACGGCTGTGGAATTTTCTGCAGAAAAACGGGTAACTTTAGTATCTTCGCGGGAATTTCCTGCTACTGATGTTTTAGCGGGTGCGTCTGCGGCTTTTCTTGCGGCAGGAGCCGCTTTCAGGGCTGTTGGGGATGAGAA
>SCLH01001349.1:102276-120123 GCA_004367855.1 Oikopleura vanhoeffeni
AAAAAATGTACCAATCTGCTGGACTTATGCCACCCCCTTAAGTATTACCTAAAGGTAAAAATTAGAGAAAGTTTCGCTTTCAAACCAAAAAAACTTTATTAAAGTATTTTTCTATTGACCAGCATCATAAATAATGGCCCATAATTTAAAAGTGAAAAATTATGACTCATAAATACTGAGTCATAATCGATATGAATTTTTGAAAATATTCGAAAATTATTCGTCAGGGTCACTATATTTTGCCTAGTTGACCTACATTTCTCTTTGACGTATCGAAAATTTATCTTACTACGTTTTTCGGAAATCCAATCCAGAAATAATCGCCAAAATAGCTAACCTTCAAAAGGGTTTAAACATTCTCAAGGCGCTTTTGAACACCCCTAAGGGGCTTTCTGCCGAGAATCCGGGTTTCGGTGCCGGTCAAATGAGCGTAGACTGGGAGAGTACCTGTTATCATGACGAACTTGCATGGGCGGCTGCTTGGGCCTGTACTTTAGAGCTAGATGAGGCAAAACCAGCCTGTTTTGAGAAAATTGAAGAACTGCTGAAAGAAGCAGAAGATAAATGTGAATCTAGTGCTTTTGCTTGGAGCTGGAATGACTTACAATTAGGCACACGATTTTTACTAGCAAAGTATACAAAAAAACAAAATCAAAAGGAATGGAATTATAACAAAGTTTTTTCACAAAATTTAATGGCGCATTTCAAATAAGTTTTCTGCACATTTTGTTATGATGATCGTGAATATATAGAAAATTATCCCTGCTGCGCCTTTCTGTGGAAACGGGCCTTTCATAACATGACGCTTGCACAGCAGGGATAATTTTCGATATATAATTAATAAAGAAAAATGAATAATTATATATGCTTATTATCAAATTATGCCGTTTTCATCAATGAAAATCTGGAAAATAGTCAAAATCTCTTGTTTTTTCACCCAATAGCTCAAAAATTGAATTTTACTTCGGTCAAATACTTCATCTGTTTTGTACCTAAAAACTTTACCTTTTTTTGGAAATAAAAAGTCACTAAAATGCTCGAGAATTCAAAGTTCAAAAGGGCGAGAAAAAATAAATAAAGGCCAATTTGGTATTCTTAATTATCTTGAAAAACTTCTAGCTCTTTTGGATTGCATCCAAAAATTCAATACGAGACTATCAAGGTTCTCAGGTTCAAATTATTTTATGCATATCTCATTTTGAATTTTAGTGGATTTTTATTTTACTCAAACTTCCTCCGGATCACCAAACAAATTCAAAATTGGAATGTTTCTTTTAAAATGATATGCAAAATAAAATAGAGATTTATTAAAAAAGTAATTATTTTGAATAAATTTTATGTAATTTGTCGTTTTTTTTAATAAAAAAACATGTTCAAATTTTTTATACCATTTTTACCATTTTTATACCATTTTTATACCAATTTTATACCAATTTTTTATATAGTATTAAAATCACGAATATTTTCTGGCCGAAAACGTCAACAGGAAATGTTCAAAGTGCAGTGGTTTTCCTTTTTTAAGCAAAATTATAAATGTTGGTAAAAAATTTTTGATTAAATTTTTCACCACTTGAAGAAGTCTCAAAATTTTTTTGGTAATACAATCCTAAAATTAACCTTTTGAGCGAGTATGAATATTCTAAGGCAAAATTTTTGTAAGAAGATGTCCAAGGGATTTGCTGATTATATCGAAAATTATCCCTATTGAGTCGACAATCGAGTATTCTGATTGGACACTGGCTCAAAGTTATGGCTCAATAGGGATAATTTTCAATAATTGCACAATATAAACATTTTGAAAAATCAATTTATTTTTTTGTCTCAAAAGTGATCTCAACTTTCACGAAAATGGCTCAAATTATACTTAACACGATTTATTGCAAGTTCAAATTTTCTCCACTTAGCGTAGAATTTTTTTTCAAATTCCAGAAAAGATCTTCATTCGAGAGCTCAACCAAATTGAAAGAAATATCGATGACATTTGCGACAACGTATCTAACGCTGGAAATGCTGCCAGTATTCTATCACTTGGGACAACTTTGCTATGGATTGAAAATTTGAAAAAAAACTAAAACAAATTTTGAAATTTAAAACTAAAATCAGATACCGTGTGAGTTTCAGGTAGGGTTGAGAACAAAAGTGATCTGTCAAGACTTGAGGTGATTTACGGGCCTAATTGGTTTAATAACACGCTTTAAGAATCACCTTAAGTCTCGACGCCACTTGAAACTCACGCGGTAACTATTATCTAAATTAAGAAAAAGTGTAAAAACCGCCATTTTTGGCGAGTTTTAACGTGAATGATAATTTTTCCTATTTTTTGCTATTAAAAATGCGTAGGCGTGAAAAGTATACCAATATGAAGTGAAAATATGTGCAATAAAAAATCTCTTGTCTAGGCTGTTATCGGATTTTTTTTGACCACCTTGGATTCTTAAAACGAACGGATTAAAATTAACTTTTTTACTGTTGAAAACCCACGAGTTTTAAGAACACGCTTGTAGCCCTTGTTTTTTATTTGAAGAAAGTAGATTTTTGACAAATCAAAAACCAGGATTTTTTCGAAAAAAATTTAAATTCCGTCCGAGTAAAATGTACTTTCCCGATTTTCAATAACTATCTTAGGTTTAAAATGAGCGAAACCGATAACACCCTACTCATGTCGCAAAAATTAATATTTGGGAATAATTTTATAAAATAAACCAACCGGTTTCAATGCAAAAATTAATACAAAAGAACCGCAGAATTATTTTAAAAAAATCGGCCTAAAATTTTCTTGACCAAACATGTATACTGCGCATTTATGCCAGCACAATACAGCATGTCACATTTTTGCTCCCAATCTTAGTTTTTTGCCGAAACATGATTGACATCTTTCATTGGTCCATGAGCGTTTTAGTTTGTTCAACACCTACGTCTTTGTGAATTTAAACGTTTTGATTGACGCAAATTAGGCTCAGCAAAAAATTAAGATCGGGAGCAAAAATGTGACATGGTGCAATGATGTGATAACTATTGCTTATGATTTCAAAATTAAATTTTTCGAGAAACTGATTTATTCAAAAGATCAAATTTTCAATCTATTCACAGAACAGCATTAAAGATGAACTTAAAATTTCCTGGAGAAAATCAGCAAAATCTCTTGTAAATTGTATGAAATCAAACATGATCGGAATTTCGCAAAAAACCTTGTCTGCCAGCCATCACAAAAACTCCATGGCCAACGAAGCTACTTTGTGGGGAGCCATTTTAGATGATGCAGGAAAAACAAATTTGGCGAATAATTTCAACATGCTTATCGCAACAGCATTAGTTGCATAAAAATTGTACATGAAATGACTTAAATATGACAGGTATAAACTACTATCCTGTCCTATTGACAGCATAGGCGAAGTTCGAAATAACTCTCACGCGCCGGAAAAGCTGAAATGGTCACCTTGTAAATATTGACCAAACGCGAAGACTAAAAAAAAATCTATTGTACATGTCGAAATACTGAAATAAAATTAGGGGGTGGTATATTTTGCAAACCATCAAAAAACGCAAACGCCCATTTTACACAAACAATTTTCAAAAAATATACACCCGCCCTAAAATCCTGTAAATGTTATTGTATACTTAAAAAATAATTTTAATATACACATCTGTAAATGTCAAAATAGTACTGTACTGTACTATACTGTACCATAAATTATCATATAAAAAATGCAAAGTTTTATATACTGAGAATAAAGTTTTCAACCGTTACTGTAACTATCTTGTTAAAATCGATAAATTTTGATTAAAAAGCTTAAAATCAAGACAATGTTTTTTCAAAATGATCAAAAAGTTCTTTCCTAATGCTCTATTCGGTTAAAAATACAACCAGCTTATTTCAAATTGTCCATATTTTCAGAAAAACTAGAAGAATAGAATTCAGATTTTTTTCTGTTTGACCCTCAATTTACGAAGAGCACCTTATTTAAGGGAGAAGCGGTCGTACAATGTACTTTTTAACCTTAACCGGATTTTTTAACACAATCGTCTTAGAAATATAATTTGATAAAGAAAAATGCCGCTAGTGGAGAAAACAATGCGTGTCTCAGCTGCTGGTCAATCACCTAACATATGTTTTTGTACTCAAATTTGAAATTTTATTCCGAAAAATTCATTAAAATTAAAAACGTTTTAATTATTGTAACATAAATTTTTGATGAGTATTTAACTGGCATGAGCTCAATTGAAAATTGAAATTTGAACTCTGAATTTTAACTTAATAAAAAGTTTCACAATAGGATCAAATTAAATAAATCACCAAAATGCGTAGCAATCAAATAAAAGTTTAAAAGAGTACATTCGGGAAAATTCAATCCTAAAAGTGACGTCATCAATGACACTCACAAATTAAATTTCAATATAAATCTCATAGAAATTTGGCGATATTGGCAAATTCGGCGATATCGGTACATTCTGCGATACTGGAAGTGCCAGTCTGGCACTCAGGCTTGTAAAATGAAAGGGGAAAAAAGGGGAAGGGAACGTTCCCCTCTCCCCTTCCCCGGGAAGGGAATCATATTCAAGGGGGAAAAAAACATGGGTATTCCCTCCATTCCCCTAAAAAATTAAAAAATTTTATTTAAAAAATAATGTTTTAACTCGAAAAACTGAGCTTTTGAAAAAAAAAATTAGGCGCAAAAAAAACCAATTGATCAAACAAAACATTTTCATAAATTTTTTGGCAAAGTTTTTGTTTTAATTCAAAAATGAATTTTTTATAAATTTGACCTCCTGCAAATAAAGGTTAGGTCGATATTTGGCTGCTTTTGTTCTTATGAATATATTTAAATATTTGTCGATTTTGAATTCTCTTTCAATTTAAAACCTTAATTTACAAACTTAGGTCTTATTGACCAAAAAAAGAGCAATCCATCCATTGAACAAAATCAATCATTTTTTCGTTATTTTGTATTTTCGATTCCGAACTTTCAATTGGAAAAGTTTGAAAAAGTTCTAATGCATATTCCAGTTGTTAAATCCCATACTTTTAATCTTTTAAAATGAAGAAATGCAATGCAACTACTAAATCTCCCCTGCGGCACATTTGTTTCCTGAAAAGCTACGTGCCATCACAAGACACAATTGTTAGCTTTCACTGTTTTTGTTTCCATTCACTTTATGATTTCACTTTGAAATTGAGTTCTCTTATAAAATAATAAATAAATCATTTTCTTCATACTTCTTCATTCTCCGTTTTCATCCGTTTCAACAAACGGAGAAGAAATTATGCCAGTTTCATCGACAAAAATTCACGCAAAAAATACACCCTTTTTGTGTTTATAACAGAGCATGAATTTATCTTCAGATTTTCGTCAATTTCCCAGGCGACAATTTGACGCGGTAGTATAAAAAATGTGCTTTTGAAATTACATTAGGAAACAACCCATCCCAAATTCTCTTCTGTCGCTATTGCATCTATGACATAATTTATTTGGGAAATGTTGGAAAAAATTTCAAAAGATTGATTTTTGTGTTGATCTTTCGTATGTCGGAAAATTGTAATAGGAACTTCAGAATGAAAAATTTCATAGATTGAAATAATCCCAACGATATCCCAGCAAGGATTTGCTGCCTTGGCCTATGCGCAAAAAGCCACTTAAGAATTTCGAACAATTTTGATATAAAAACACGACCAGCTTGGCAAATGATATAATTTTTGGGCGCTCCTTTTGGGCAAATATCCAAATCGCGATCAGTACTGACAGCAACTCTACTGTCGGATGAACGTCAATATACCGACAATTGAAGCGACGGCAAGTGTAGAAAAAGGGTTAAAAGGAGACGTTTTATCCTCGAGTTTTGATAAAGGATGGCCTTTGGTTGGAAGGTATCATCTATGTTGGGGTTTTACAGCCATTTGAGTTAAACCGAAAAGTTATACACTTACTAACCATTTATGGAAACCCACTTTCGCGAAAAAATGTGGTTATGGTTTCCATTACAGGGTAAAAAATCCCAAATGTTTGGCTGAAAACCAACTTTTCAAATTTTTGCCCAAATTGAAAGTTGGTTTCAGCCAACAATTGGGATTTTTTTCCAACTACATATATATGAAGGGAAACATTATATATGAGATATTAGATATGCAGTCGAAACCCACAAATTTTATTAAGAATATTTTTGAGCAAATTAAGCATCAATAATAGACTTTTTTTTCTCAAACATGCCTTGTTTCCATAAATCGTAATAGGTTTCTATTAAAGGGCTATGGCCCATAGCCTATGGGTTTCTTGTTTTAATTGACTAATCAGAGTATCTCCCCGACGTTCGACGTATAAGTAAAGGCTTTTTGCGAAAAATATTTCATCTATACCGTATAGACTATACGGCAGACCCTGCTGTATATCCTGCATATATATCCTGTACATATATCCTGCATAAATAAAGCTGGAATAAACGATAAAAACACAATTTGAGATGATCACTTGTTACTGTATTTTTGCAATAGAAGCACTTTGGGGATAAATAAAGTAAAAAAGAGAAAAAAAACTTCACCATTTATATCCTAAATCAACCCGAACTCAATCAAAATCTCGCACCCACGCTGTTGCATCTTCGACACAGCGTGGGTGCGGATATTGTCAGAAGGAAAAAAGGCACGTCACAACGAGTCGTCGAGTATTTCGCTAGTCTTCTTCTTCGTCATTTTCATCGCCAGAACTCTCCGAGTCACCGAGATCTTCAGCTTCATAGTATTGGAGCGGATTTGGCCACAGATCGTCTTTTAACATCTTAATTTCATCAAAGTTACGTAATGATATATTTATAAGTAAGGGATCTCCTATCCCTCAGATTTACGTTCGCGATTGACCAAAAAGGTCGTTGAAAATAAAGGAAATTGATCAATAGGGATCGTCTGAAGCAACAAATCCAGTTTCAAACGTAGGCTTTGATTAGCAAACGTTTTTAAGTAGTAGGGCCGAGATATTAACAAAAGTGTTATAAAGGATAATCTATTACGGGGCTTCCTGGTCCGTTTTTACTAGATTTTTAGCCAAAATTTTGAAATAAACCAAACTGAGCACAAATATCTTGTGAATAATAAAATAAAAAATTAGTCAATCTGACCAAAATATTTTATATGTTTTTCTGAGATTACTGAAATTCTTTAATTATTAGTTTTTCTTAAAAAAAAATGGAAACAATAGTTGGATTTGGATGTGCTCAGTTTGAGCTATCTAAGAATGTTATCGGATGAGTTGTTTTCAAAAGCCAAATTATTTGAAAATTTTGGCTAAAATCTAGTAAAAAGGGACCAGGTAGCCCTGTAATTGATATACGAAAACTCACATCAATCAAATCAAGTCAAATTGACCCTATTAAAATGCATTACTTTGATCTAGGACTTATCTAATACAAACGCTCGACGGACAAATATGCCATCGCTATTTTTAAAATATTGCTTATTGATCTCCCGATGAGGCAGTTACGAAATATATTCAAAATGTATACGTATTTCCAAAGCTTTAGGATGACGAGAAATAAAACAGTGAAATTTATTTTGACTGAAAGCATTTTCAAAATGTCTCTAATTTTAGCTGGTTTTCTGGACTACAGTCAGATAATTTGAAATTTTCAACAAGTTTTTGAGGGATTTCAAAATCCCTACTAAATTTGATAATAGCGGTATCTTCGATTTTCACCTAAATCGCTCGAAATTTTCAGATAATCTTCAGATAATCTCACATTAGAATTGTAGAAATCTCAAGACTCGTTACTAAATGGGGCACACTGATAATTTAAAACTTAACAAAAAAACCTTCAAATAAAAGTGTTAAAATGTTTCGAAAAATCCAGTTTTGTCCGCTTATACTGACATCAAATCGGTTTTATGAAAAAAAGCATAAGTTTTGTTCGCTTAGAAGTGTGCCCGCTTGGCTAAAGACCACAGTAATAGAAACTTTGGAGCCCTTCTTTAAAAATCTTAGAATACTTACATCAATAAAATCTTCTTCTGGCTCTATGTCATCACAAATCATCCACCCTACTAATGAATCCAAAGGATCTCCTTCTGCATCTAAAGATTGAAATTACAAGATTTTTCAAATAATTATATTTCAAATTGAAATTTTCAATATGATATAATTTTTTCGAAAAATTCGTACTGAAGCTGCACTGAAGAAGACGAATTTCGTCTGACGAAAGTCAAAAATTATGCAATAAAACAAATAATTTTTTTTTATTAAAAATGATTATATAATTGGTTGCGCCACGATGTTTAAACGTAAACAAAAAAAAATGTTGCTAAAATTTAGTTGTTTCGGCCGGTATCACTTACCATCATGAAATCGCAAAAAATCACAGAATTTCGATATACATCTGTATCTGTTTTTTGAAGATTTTCAAGCTATGTGAAGAGTGCACAGCGGGAACCCTGGAAATTAAACTTAAAAAGTTGATAAAATTATTTGTTATTTATTGTCATCGGCACTGAAAAACGGCACCGAATTCCGAGCAAAAAAAATTTTTGGCCATTTTGTGGTCAGAAAGTGAGTTTCAAAAACCTTCATTGTCAGCACTTATTTCTGTTTTGAGCATAATAAGCTCAATTTGCGAATCCTAGCTATGTGCCACTGCCGAGCTGTTTTACGCGATTTCCGTTTTGACCGGCTATTTCTGAAGATTTTTTGAGACTTAAAATTACTGGTAATTTACCGATGAAAACGGAATTCGAACAAAATGGCCTTAGAAGTTATTCAATTAATAAAGTGGTATAATCTCGATCAAAAATTATCATTTCTTTGTTTATAAAATTTATTGTCTCTAACATTTATGGTGCCTACTAATTTTTGGATTGAAAAGTGTTGCAGTTTTCATCATCTAACCAAATTTATTCGACGTTTATAAGTTGATTATAATATTTAAAAAAAATCATGTTATCGCATCTTGTTGATCGTATGTAGCAGTTACGAACTACAGTAGGTGACTTGTTAAAGCACCTTCTTTGCGCATATTTGATTTTGTCGGATCTTGGACTTAATTCGTGTTTTGAAGCGCCTGTTTCTCGAGAACTAGACTATATTTGCCAATGATTTTTTCACCAAATTTTTTTAAAATCATTGGTCAGCTAATCGAATCAACAGAATGTAGTTCAGTCACTTCCGCGACGCGACGTGACATTTCTATCTTTTCTACAGACACAAGTAAAAGTAAATTTTTAGACCTACCTAGGAATGATTTTGAATAAAGTAGTATATCTAAGATAGGAATTTCCTGCGGTTTGCGCTTTAGACCAATGAGAGCACCGGATTTCCGTTTTTTGACCAATAAGAGCTGCGAAACTAAGTTCTACTACGAACCGGAGGAACAGGGGATCCCTATCTTAGATAAAGTGTAGGTGACAATTTCAAGCTTCCCTTTTTTGCATAAGCTGCAGCGGTGCTTTAACTAGTCACCCACTGTATCTCACCGATATAATGTCTTAAAACGGAGTTATAAAGTGCTTGCTTCACTTACAGTCTTTTTCAACAGTTTTGTTTGTCCATTCGACTTTTGTACATGTTGTTTGACAGAAACCTTCCTCCGAAACACTCTCTTCCTTTATCAATTCAGAATTTGTAAAAAATGGATTTTGACGGAAACGCTAAATTTAAATATTGTTGAATTTATAAATGAAATTTGACACCACTAAAAGGGGTCAAGTTACGAAATTATAAAAAATTTTAAATACTTATCATGATTATTTACGGAAAAGCTAAATTTAAATATTGTTAAATTTATACAATCAAATTTGACACCACCAAAAAGGGGCCAAGTTACGAAATTTTTAAAATTTAAAACACTTATCAGGGATAAGTTATCATGATTATTAACGGAAAAGCTAAATTTAATAATATTTACTTATAAAATGAAACAATAAAAGACTAACCAGTTTACGGGATTAACGAATTATTACATTTTTGGATTATTATTTTTGTATTTTAACCGGTTGGTTAAGGTTTAAAAATTAATCTATATTTATATTTTGCTAGTAAATTTTTGATGCACAGTTTTGGTCATAGAAAAAAATAGTCGACCGAAAATTATACACTCCATTTTTATGGAAACACCGAATTTAATTATAGCTCAACTTATAAAATGTAGTTTGACACCACGCAAACGGGTCGAGTTATAATATTTTGTTATGAGAAATAACTAACCATGGTGATTTTATAGCCACTTTTGATATCTTCATGTTCGTCAATTCTGAAATCTGTCATCCAGGCCAAAATTTCGGCATCATCTTCCGATATAACATTCGCAATTCCTGGATGATTCAGAAAAGCAGTTAACCAAAAATTTGGGATCTAAACACAAAATATAATTTCAAGAAAAATGTCAAATTTAATGATAGGCAAAATCCTTTTTAAAATTTTCGAAAAATGCTGATTAATGGCAATCGGGACATAATTTGTTTCCAAAATTTTGTCTAGGTCAATTTTAGCACATAAACTAAAAGTGCGTGATAGATTTCGATCACGGGGCCTCCTGGACAATTCTTGCTACTTTTTTAGCCAACATTTTTAAATAATTCGGCTTTTAACTCCCAGAGAGTCCCAAAATAAAAATGTTCTAGACTTTAAATTGAATAATACAAAAAAAACGGAAAATGGTCACGCGTGACCACGAAGTTAGTCTGGGAGTTAAAACCCACTCAATCTCTCCGAATCGGACCATTTTTTTTTTGAGATTACTGAAACTGTTTTTGTTAAAACTTGGAAACAATGGTCTGATTCGGACGATTTTTAAAATTTAGTTTCTCTTTATATTTGTGCTCAGTTTGAGCTATCTAAGAGCTCATTCGGATGAGTCGTTTTCAAAAGCCGAATTATATAAAAATGTTGGCTAAAAAGTGGCAAAAAATGCCCCGTAATCGATATTGCATTCGCATTCGAGTCCGACCAAAAGTTTTGAAATACGTTTTTTCATGTATTTACCTTTTCAACGAATTTTTCGCGCTTTTCAAAAACTGGTTTCCGTAGTTTATTATATTTCCTCTCAACATTGATTATTTCTTCTGATGCATTTTCATTCAGTTTGTCAATTTCACTTTGTACCTCAGAAATGGCTTCTAGTGTTTCTTTGGTAGTTGTGTCTAAAATATACAGTAATAACGGACAAACAAGCGGCCTAGAGCGTGAGTTTCAAGTAGCGTCAAGACACAAATTGATTTGTCGATACTTGAGGTGATTTGTGGCCAGAATGTAAGCCGCTTGTATGAAAGCATGTTTCCGAATCACCTCAAGTCTCGACGCCACTTGACTTGGTATACTGAAATAAGTATCCGGATTTTTTATTGGTTAATCATTAACCGTTAATGTGACATTAATAATGTCTGACATTAATGACATTGTAGTAATCACATGTATCGCGTGAGTTTCAAGCGGTGTGGAAACCAAAAGTGGAACGGTAAAAAATGCCATATGCTAGAATTTAATTATGAGCCCTATTTGGAATATTTCCTATAGAATAATATTATTGGATCCCATTTGAAATTATCTATTTTTTCAATTAGGAAGGTAAAGTCTGTGAGGGCTCTGAAAGCGAATATATGGATTACCATATGGATTACCGACCCTCAGAGTACATTTGATTCTGAGCATTTGATTGGTTTAATCTGACCAATGAAATCGGCCTATTCCGCAATCCAGGGCTTTTGATTAGGTGCTAATATCTTGCGTTGTTTGTATCATTCAAATATNTCAGAAATTGCTTCTCAGTTTCTTTGGTATTTGTGTCTAAAATATACAGTAATAACGGACAGCAACAAGCGCTAGAGCGTGAGTTGCCAAGGTAGCGTCAAGACACAATTGATTCTGTCCGACTACTTGAGGGTGAATTTGTGGCCAAATGTTAGACCGCATTGCTATGAAGAAGTCATCTCTTTCGAATGCAACCTCAAGTCTCGACCGGACCCTAATACATTGGGTATAGACTGACAATAAGTAATCCGGAGATTTTTTAATGGTTACCAATCCATTACAATCCCGTTACTGTGACATTAACAACATGTCTCGAATGATGACATTGTAGTAATCACGATGTATCGCCGAGTGAAGTTTCCAAGCGGTGTGGAAAACGCAAATCAAGATCGGAACGCCCGTAAAAAATCGCCATAGTCTAGAATTTAACTTATGAGCCCTAATTTGGTAATATCTTTAATACGAATAAATCTAATTGATCATCCATATGAAATTATTATTTTCAATTAGGGAAGGTAAAAGTCTGCTGAGGAGCTCTGAAAGACGAAATATACTGGATCTAACACTATGGATATACCCGAACCTACAGAGTACATTTAATTCTGAGCCATTTTGATTTGCGTTTAATCTGACGAATGAAATCGGCCCTTCGCAAATCCACGGGTCTTTGATTAGGTAGCTCAATATCTCTGCGCGTTGTTGAGTATCATTCAAATAATTCAAGGCTCTGTACTCTGAGGGTCGGTAATCCATATCGGATTTCGTAAAACGTTCCACTTTTGGTTTCCACGCCACTTGAAACTAAGGCGGTATTAATAATTATTTATAATTGAAAATCTGAAGTTAAAATTCAATAATAAAACTCATTAAAAACTTATGATAGTACTAAAAGGCTTGAGCTTCAGGAATTTACGACGAAAAATTATTTTAACAATTGAATTCTGTCAAATATTAAAAAAGGAACCATTTTTGAAAACTTCGTTAATTCTCAAATATCAATTTTCGTCCTGATTAGCTTAAACTGTGTATCTTCACAATCTTAGATTTTTCGATCTGTTTAATAATTTTTTTATTTTAAAATTGTTGAAAATTCAAAGGCGAGACATACGTTTAGCTAAGTGGAAATGAGATTGGCAGTTGTATTGCTCGCTGTGAGTGGCTCACTCCAAAATAATTAGCGCTTTTTATTGGACAGAGAAATTAATTTCCACAAAACGAAAACTAAGTACCGAAAACTAGGTACATTTCACTTCGCTATACTTAAATCTCGCCAAAGTTAAATAAATTTTATTGGGAAGGTTGCTTCAGGTTTTTATTCAAATAAAATCAAAGTTGTTTTATCCAACAACCTGTCAAATTAAATTTGATTCTTATTAATTAAAAAATCTAAAGTTAAAAATAAACTATTCTTACATTCTATTCCCAACCGAAGTCCATCTCAAAAATGAATGGATCTCTATAGCACGTGTTCGAATCCCACTAATGTTGTCTAAGTGATTGTCTGGAGTATGATTATATGCAAGGATGCTTGATATTGGGACCGCCAAAGTTGATAGGTGTGTAATCACTCAAGTAATCACCAAGACAATGACTGAGATAACATCAGTAGGATTCGAACACCGAGCTATATCGAAAGGGCCCTTAATCTATATCCTTTTCCAACGGAACTCCATCTCAAAAACGCTTACTATCTCTATAGCGCGTGTTCGAATCCCACTGATGTTGTCTAAGTGATTGTCTTAGTGATTGCTTGAGTGATTACACATCGATAAAATTTAGCGGTTCCATTATCAAGACCCTTGCCTATAATCAATTCAAGATAATCACTAAGACAACATTAGTGGGATTCGAACACGCGCTATAGAAAGCGTTTTTGAGATGGAGTTCCGTTGGGAAAAGGATATATGGCTGCGCAGTGTTATTCAGGCGGCTGAGAGTTGACAGTATACAGGGGGGCAAATTTTTCAAAAATGTATTTAAAAGTTTTTCTTTAAGGGGGTCCGGTAAAAAAAGTATACTCAGAATAACTAAATCGGACAAAAGAAATCGATTGGTGGTGGTCTCGCTTCTCTGTGATGCCTGGTTAGCTAATTAGGACGCGCTGAAGGTCAAACACAAATTTACTAAATCTTAAATAAATATCGGATTTTATAATTTCTTTCACCATTAAGACCGCAAAAATGAAGCTCTCTTAAATGAAAATAAAACAATTCCAATTTCTGTATATTTGAAAGTTATCGGTAAAAACATATTTTAATTAAACAGAGGATCCTAGACCTATTATTCAAAACACTTTATATTCCGATATGTTATTCTCTTAAATCTTAGCTTGATCTGTTTCAGCAGGGATTATCTTAATATTTATTTTCAGAACGGTAATAATTTCTTTGTACGTGGAGCGGCGTTCTTTTGATCAAGTGAATTTTCGCACCACAAATTACAAAGCTGGACAAATTTTCTCCGAGATCAAAAGAGATATTTTGAATAAAGCTTGGCAGGGGATGATTAAGGGATACTGATAAAAATCATTAGTATTTTGTGACAGTTTATTTTGTATAGAGGGCATGATTTTCTTGGTATATATATATAGGTTTCAGAAGGAATTGTTTTTTATAAAAAATGCCAAAACTTAAAACTCAAAAAATTGGATTAAGAAAAAACTGATCGTTTTAAAAAAATATTTTACCAAGACTTCTGAAAAAGAGATTCATAGAGATTCACATATCGGAGAAATAAATGTCGGGCAGGTATTTTTAGAGATTTTGATTATTGAACCATCCGTAGATAATAATATCAAGTTTATCCTTTGTATGAATCTGAATAACGAGGAAATAAATACTGGAGCAGGTACTTCTAGAGATTTGATTATTGAACCATCCCTAGATAATAATATCGATCATGATCCCTTGTATGAATCTGATACTGAAAGTTCAGATGAACAATTTTCAGATACAAATTTTTCAGATGAACCAAAGTTTTGATGGACAAATTTTTGATGAGCAAAGTTCAGATGGTGAAGTTCAGATGAAAAAAATCTAATGAAAAATTATTTTTGAACATATGCTCATTATGAGCACGCCAGTATGTTTGGAATAAAATTTTAAGTTTGAATAAAATTCTTGCGTGCGCCACTTAGTTGCTCATTATAACCGTTTCTGAAAATAAATTAAGATAATTCCTGCTGAACAGTTCAATCTAAGATTTCAGAGAATAACATATCGAATATAAAGTGTTTTGATAATAGGTCTAGGATCCTTGTTCCAATTGAAATATGTTTTTACCGATAACTTTCAAAATAACAGAATTTGAAATTTTTTATTTTCATTTAAGAGAGCTTAATTTTGCGGTCTTAATGGTGAAAGAAATTATAAAATCCGATATTTATTTAAGGACTTTAGTAAATTTGTGTTTGACCTTCAGCGCGTCCTAATTAGCTAACCAGGCATCACAGAGAAGCGAGACCACCAACCAATCGATTTCTTTTGTCCGATTTAGTATTCTGAGTATACTTTTTTTTACCGGACCGGACCCCCCTTAAAAAACTCGGGCGATATTGGGCATTTTCGGCGATATGGGGACAGAAATATTTTTTTTTCATTTAAATAAACCACATGGGTATGGAGAAACACATTGGGCGTTCGAAATAGGTCATAATTTGAAAAGTTTTTTTTATTTTATAACGAGCTTCACAATTAGTTCCAAATGAATTAAATTACCAAACTGTGTAGAATTACCGACGTCACCAAATGGAATGAAATAAAAAATAAGAAAAGAAGATTTGGGAAATTTTATTTTATAATATGACGGCATTCATGACACACTCAAAAGTATTTCATAATATAGCAGCTGTAACCCCACATAATAAACTAAAACAGTTGCATAGTCTACCAGGTTAAATCTTGATTTGAATCAAGTCGTTAATATTACGGCACTAATCTACCTATTTTCGTCGGTCCCGCGGATTTCCTTTCGTATTATTCCAGAATTATTACCTGCTAGATGTTTAACCATTAAATCTGAGATTCTGGAAATAAATGATTTATTTTAACTCGCTCCATGAAAAAAAAATTCTAGAATTCAATTTAAATACGTAATAATGAAAAACGGACTTTGGTCCCGCGTGACCAAAAATTAACGCTGAGGGTTAAATAGCGGCTAGTTATTAGCCCTACAGGAAATGCCCTGCTTTAGGTTTACTGGTCACCGGGTAAACAAACTTCTCTGGAATTCCTATGAATTTTTTCTCGAGGTTTGTTTGCTAACTAATTAAAAAAATAAAATTAATTGAGAGTGATTTACCATAGTCTTCAATTTTCTGTTTCTTATGCGCTGGCTCGTCTGACGAAGGCATTTTTTTCTCTCAAAATTTATCCTAAAAAGCTTTAAAAAGTTTAATCTATTTTAGCTCGGTTCGATCCAGAGGTAGCCGCGAGCTAAAAGAGAGAAAAAAAGAAATAGACTTGAGTAGCCAATCAGCTGGCACGGATTCGAATCACAGGGCGCTGATTGGCCAATAGCCGAGGACGAATATTTTAAATTTATAATACACATAAATGTACATCATTAAATGATGATCATTTACACTTTTATGGCGGTATTATTAAGGATAAATCCGTGCACCCTGTTGCGTATCAAAATATCAAAGGTAGATTTCAAGTTTTATTTTCATAATTTCGACATTTTTCCCACCCCCTCGGAGGAATACAAAATTTATGAAATACTAGAAAATTCTTCTGAAGAGGGTCATCAAAATGTCGAAATTATAACATTTTGACATGCTGTAGAAACGTTAATTTGAAAATGAATTGTATTTTTTCGATAATTTTAAAACTTTATTCAAAAATTTTTAGTACAGTTCAATTATTTAATTGCAAACGAACTCATGCAGATTGCCATGAGTCGCCAAAGTTTTTGATAATGAACTGCAGATTTTGTGTTGCACACCAGTGTGATACAGATACAGTTGGATTAATGGCCGCCAGGTGTGCACTGATCAGGATTAACAAAACGGGTGCCCCCAGCGGCCTCCAACTGTCCCCGCCTCGAAAGACTTGCCGTATGACTAGCATTTCCACCATTTATATTGACTTAGAGAAATAATGGGTGGATTCTTCTGAAACTTTTTGTGAGTTAATAATATATAAAAAAATGGAAAAAAAATTTTGGTCGTCATCGTGATAAAAGTATAGCGATTTTTCGTGTTCCAGGTATCTCTAATTAATATAAACATATCCAATCGTAGTTTTTAAGGTCCAACGCCACTGCTGAATAAAATTACACACTTTTGGTGAAAAAAAAAATTGAAAGCTTATGATTATTTTCGGCTCCCAAACCTCATTTTTCGAGAAAAAAACGTGAAAAGTAGAAAAAAGGGATATGCCCCATTTGACCGATCAAAATTTTTTTTTCAAATTAATCACGCCTTGTATGACACTCAGTCGACTGACTCTCAGTTTTCTGGTAACGTACTCATCATCCTGATCACAATAGAACGCCATCCGTCGTGCTTCTCATCACATCCTATGGATCTGCAATTCAATTTTCTTCCAGCTACATTTATTCTCCAACTGGAAAAAAAATTTTGCTGAACGTTTCAGACAATTTGAAAAAAATGAAATGCTACGTATGACCCCAAGTTTTATCGATTAAAAATGGGGGGTTTTGGCGGGCCTACACTTGTGAGAAAGCATTGAAGCCAAAAGCAAGGTTAATAGCTGGCTTTTTTGCAAATTTTGTAATAATTTACTTTTCCCTTCGCTAACTTATCGATGCAAATATCATAGTTTCCCCATAATTGAAATTCATCATAATTAAATATCCTTTTATCACAATTTTGTTACGTTTTGGGCCCTGATTAGCAAACTTAGTGTGTTTTAAGTAGGAGGGCCCAAAACGTAACAAAAGTGTGATAACGGGATATGAATTTATTTGTAGATGTACATACAAATTATATGATTCTATTCTGTATATTATACTGTTACATACGGTATACCGTGTCATATTTTATATCAAAGTAACAAGGACATTTAAGGGGGTAAACTCGGCATCCTGGACTCCGGACCTGGAGTCAATATAACTTACGAAAATACGAAGTCAGTATATTTTTTCATGCTTATTATAGTTAGCTGAA
>SCLH01001350.1:0-18432 GCA_004367855.1 Oikopleura vanhoeffeni
AATGTCATTCATCGTTTTCGGTGGGTCATATTCACCAATAAAAAATGTTTATATCATGGGTGGATACCTGTTTTATGCGGGGTTAAAGCAAAAAAAATATATCTCTCTCTTAAAATTATCGGAAATGTCTTAATCGAATTATAGAAATTTCAATTCTTTTTAAGCCAAAATGTTAAACCTTATTTTCGAATTTCACGCTGATTGGTTGAAAATTTTGATTAGCTGTAAGCCAACTTTTTGATCCGTGAAATCTTAGCTTCAATTTGGTGGTACTTTTGTTCCGATCAGGCGAACTTTTTTTTCGAACTTTTTCTTCGAACTTTTCATTTCCGGTTTACTTATAGTCATATTTCTAGAATTCTAGGGTGAAATTCAAAAATCCGAGCCAAACATATTGACGACAGTATATTTATCTACCTGAGTCGAAAAAACGGCTTTCTTCTGAACATTCGTCTAAAAGAAGATAGAGTTTGAAGTCGAAAAACTGGCAAAATCGGCGTTTAAGTGAGATTCTAGAAGAAAAAAANACCGCATTATATTTATCTACCTTAGTCAAAAACGGCTTTATTCTAAACATTCGTCTGAAAGAAGATAGAGTTTGAAGTCGAAAAGTTGGCAAAATCTGCGTTCAAGTGAGATTCTAGAAAAAAAATGTCAAAATTTGGAAAAATCCTTCCGACCACATTTTTGTTGTTATTTATCCGCTACTTTGTGTAAATTTTGAGACGCTTTGTATGTGGGGTCTAAAAGAAGATAGATTTAAAAAAAAACGTTTAGTGCTCTAGAATAGACTCACCACCTGGTGGTGTGATGTAACAAGGTTGACTTTGAGATGTGTAATCGTTAGACGAAGGCTAGATCTACAAACGAGTATCCTCAGATTTTTTACAACTGCCCTAGAACTGTTTTGATGCGTGTTTGAAAGGTACCAAAAAGCGACACCTACCCCCTTAATGTTATGATCAAAATTTTTATTTTCATTGAAATAATTCATTCTTAATGTTCTTATTCCTAATTTACTAATGTTAAAAATTGAATATTTTTTTATGAATATATGAGTTTCGCCTTTTTTGGAGACTTTATTTGTCTTTATTTTTTGGAAATATTCCTAATTGTTAAATGGCGAAATCGTTGTGTAGTAGAATCTTGTTGGAATGAAACGAGTGATATCAACATTTGGTGATAACGGGGACTTAAATTTTATTCAAGCATAGACTAAGATAGGTATTTATGATAAAAAAATATTTTTCAACGTGAGGAACTGACGGTATTGACATGAAGTAACATTGTCTATATTAGAAAATCAGGAAAATAATGCACCGAAAGATAATCGGCGTGCATCTTTGTGACTTCCAACTTTCGATCAAATCAAAGGGCGGTATTATAAAAATGATGACAATGCTGAGACAGTAAATTACGAGAAAAAACTATTTTGACGGTTAATTTTTTCATTGCGCAATCGCTTCAAATCTTGATTTATATTATTAATGAGGCTTAATTAAGGCGGTAACCGACGCGTTTTACCTTTTTGAAACCGCCAGTCCTGTTCTAACGGACAGCCTAGCGATACTGATACATTAAGGGGGTGGTCGTCGCATTTAAAGGTTCTTCGATAGCCAATTGTCGCAAAAGTACAAATCGTTGGACCAACGTTTACCTCTCTTTGATATATTTAAACACAAATCTTGCATCCTAAAAAATATCGAAAGTGACGGATGGCTCGTCTAATCAGAAACGTGCTTACAAAAGTGACGGAATTATTTTTTTCAAAATGTATCTCCTCCCTGAGTTTTCAAGGTTCAACAATGATACACGATTAAAATTAACCGGACAGAACGTGAGCAGACCGCTCCGTAGAGTTTTTGGAAAAATTATTGAATTTGGCTTCGAATCACCAAAAACAGTATTTTGCACTAGTTGACATAGGGTCAAAATAATGTTTTTGGGATTCTGAAGCCAAATCAAAGATTTTTTCCAAAAACTCTGCGCAGCGGTCTGCTCGCGTTCTGTCCGGTTAATTTAAATCACGAATGATTGTTGTACCTTGAAAACTCAGGGAGGAGATACATTTTGACAAAAAACAAATTTTCAAAATGTATCTCCTCCCTGAGTTTTCAAGGTATAACAATCATTCATGATATAAATTATCCGGACAGAACGCGAGCAGACCGCTGCGCAGAGTTTTTGGAAAAAAATCTTTGATTTGGCTTCAGAATTCTCAGGAGATACATTTTAAAAAATATTTTTTTCACTTTTGTAAGCACGTTTCTGATTGGACGAGCCATCCGTCACTTTCGATTTTTTTAGGATGCAAGATTTTCTTTTAAATATATCAAAGAGAGGTAAAAGTTGGTGCAACGATTTGTACTTTTGCGACAATTCGGTATTGAAAACCCCTTAAAATGCGACGACCACCCCTTAAACGAACGATTATCAATGCCACCGGTTCCGTTGACCGGGAGTGATTTTCTTGGCAAAATATCAACTTCTATTATCAAATATACAAACCTGATCATCAAAAAATAGATGCGGTTTGATCTTCGCCAAAATGGACCCTTTGGTGCACCGGCCATAAAGAAAGCTTCGTCAATTTCCATTCCCCAGTGCCGAAGGGTTTTCATTGCACGACTCCCAGCACTTGCGGCGCTAAAAAGAAAAAAAAGTTTGAGAATGAAAAATTTGTTTTTAAGGGGTAGGTGTCGCTTATTGGTACCTTTCAATCACGCCTCAAAACAGTTCTAGGGCAGTTGTAAAAAATCTGAGGATACTCGTTTGTAGATCTAGCCTTCGTCTAACGATTACACATCTCAAAGTCAACCTTGTTACATCACACCACCAGGTGGTGAGTCTATTCTAGAGCACTAAACGTTTTTTTTAAATCTACTTTCTTTTAGACCCCACATACAAAGCGTCTCAAAATTTACACAAAGTAGCGGATAAATAAGAACAAAAATGTGGTCGGAAGGATTTTTCCAAATTTTGACATTTTTTTTTCTAGAATCTCACTTGAACGCCGATTTTTCNTTAGTTTTTCATTCGATTTCATTAAATTATGTGTGATTATTACTATAGTAAGCCATATGTATAAAGAGTACCACTCTCGCAGGAATTTCACATTAACATATTTTTTCAAAAAACAATAAAAAAAAAAAAAAAAACAAAAAACAAAAAAAAAAAACAAAAAACAAAAAAAAAAATAAAGAACAAAAAAAAAAAAAAAAAAAAAAAAAAAACAAAAAAAAAAAAAAAAAAAAAAAAAAAAAAAAAAAAACAAAAAAAAAAAAAAAAAAAAAAAAAAAAAAAAACCCAAAAAAAAAAAAAAAAAAAAAAACAAAAAAAAAAAAAAAAAAAAAAAAAAAAAAAAAAAAAAAAAAAAAAAAAAAAAAAAAAACAAAAAAAAAAAAAAAAAAAAAAAAAAAAAAAAAAAAAAAAAAAAAAAAAAAAAAAAAAAAAAAAAACATAACATATCATTTATCCATCCTAATATCGAAAAGAATTTATGAATTTAATTCACGAAGAAAATATTTTTTGCTCCATATGTCAGATGCTAATTTTTTGGTCAATTTACTCCAAACACTTTCTTAAACTGTCATTGCAATTTCAATTCCGATTTGTCAAAAATTAGTTTTCTAGTAAGACTTAGGGGTATCGTACCTCTGCTTATAAAGTGCTTAGAGGCTCATTCAACTATGCTTGAGAATTGTCGGGTTGATATTAGTGTACTAATGACCAATCATCAAACAATTTTTCAATTTTTCGCATTTTTCGATTTTTTCTAAGTATTTTAAAAGCATGAGTTAAATAAGTTTGCTCAATTTGACCACTAAACTTAAAAATATCGACCTTGACTCGTAAGCCATACCTTTTCTCATCAAATGTTTCACTGGCTTCTTTTAGGCTACTTATCAAAATCGAAGCACTGTTTTTTTCGAATTTTCTGGAAAAATGACCCAAACATCAATATTTCGAGATTCTACTCGAAATTGCAAAACAAGCGCCGCAAACATTTTACAATGTTCTGGATTATACTTGATAAAATTCTGAAGCTCATTTTGCAAATATATCTTCGGAGAAAGATTTATAAGTCTAAATATTGACGAAATCGTCGGTTATTGGCGTTCTAGAATTGTTCGTCGCCGGATCGAAAAAAGCTCCTTACGAAAAGAATACTAACTCCCTTACGGTGAATCTGTGAAAGTTTGAGCTTCAATTTGGATAATCGTCTGGAGAGATAGATTTGCTTTGGAAAGTGTCACCTTGTTACGATCACTTACCTTTTGGTGTAATGGTCAAATAATTGTGATGTACTTCTTTTCGCAAGATTAGGATAGATCTACAAAATAGCATTTTCGTGTACTCTTCATGAACTGTTAGTTTTTCGTATATTTCACCAGAAAATGTCAAATTCAGAGTCGCATACCCCCTATAGCGAAAACCGACGAGGCTGTCAATCTCGTATAAATTGAACTGATACTAGGAGCTAATTTTAGTTGATATTTTTAGATTTCACATTGTGACTTTAAAATTGTCTCGAAAGAAGAAACTTCTGCATCATTTTTCATCCATTTTTACGTTTAAATGGCTTAGGCGTTAGTCAGGGTACAGCTTTTTTGTCATTATTTCTTCTGATCGTCAATTTGTGAAGAAAACTAATATTACAAACAACTCTGACCATTTTACCATCATGAATTAGTCAAAATATTCGTAATTTTCTTGGCGGAAGAGCAAAAAATTATTCAGAAACCTGACGCATATTTCAAAGTCTACTCTCCTCATCAATTATTTGACAGTTAACTGGATTTAAAACTGAGCAAACTTACTTTTCTGAACGCAAAAATGGTGTTAAGTTTGAAATATTCCTAGTAATGCTTTGCGCGCAAAATTTTGAATTCTAACTCGTTTTTTCAAAATCTATTCCTCCGTGATCTCGCAGAATTTTTTTACAACGAGCTTATTTTCCTGAACACTTAAGAACAAATGTGCAACATTTTTGTCATATGTACGTAACAGGACGCACTTTTTACATATGTAATTTATTTTTGCTCCAAATATTTCAAATCCGATTATATAACGACCGCTACGAATTCCCTTTTTGACAGTTTTAACCTCGTATCTACTTTACTTTTTGAGGAGATGAAATAATTTAATTTCCAATGTTCTAGCCTTCTTTTAGATATAATACTTATTTATTTTCTTATTTCCTTGATACTTTGGTCATAGCATGTTCGAATAAACCTTTTTAAATTCTCGAATACACATAAGCTATGTTTTCGCGCATGTTGAAAGACCTTCTTTACTTTGACAAGGCTTGCGATGAACAGATAAATTTTCGTCCAATCAAAATAACAATTTTCGAACAAAAGTTTTTTCATAATTTGCAAATTGAGACAGTTCATAGACCGCATACTCTACTATAAAATATTTACTAAAGATTTACACCCTGATCATAATCAGCACAAATAAGGTGATAATATTTAGACGTGACGATCACCGAAAACTTTGTGATAGCATTTTAGTTTTGCCAATGGGTTTTTTAATTACTGAATTCTAATTACATATCATCAATAGTTATCATTGTCTTCCAAGTATTCATAACAGACTCGCCCGCCACCCCTTAAGCTTCAAAAAATTAGGAAACTTTCTGCGTTTTTCGATTTTGTTTAGACAGATTTCTTTACAGTACACAAAATCTATTTTTATGGGATTCTTGTGCGGTGTCTTTAGGATAGCGAGTAGAAGCCTTAATGTAAGATGCCTACTAGTAAAATGCCTAATTTTTTTAAAAAGATGCAAACGGTACTAATGCCTTAATTACGCTAACCGCATCGTAACTTGCTTTCTATTTCCTATAAGTTAAAACATCTAACATGCACTTCCTTTTACACATGGAAAAATGTAGGAAACTTTTACTTCCGAGAGCACTGTCCGATATTTCAGCCGTTTATTGTATTGTGGAACGAATTTTTGATATGATTCCTAGAATTTTTTGATAAAGGCGTGGTGTACATGATTTTTACCTTGGGCTTGTTGGCTCACTTGATGCGTAGAATTTCTCGATCGTATATATGGAAATCACTATCTCGCGATACTCATTAACAATTCTGTGACCACCTCCAACCAACCAATTGGTTAACCGCGGTTTACAAACAGAGTCCTATTTTTTTCAAATAACAAGGATCCTAGCTTATATCGGGAAAGTTTTGAGATTATGATTGATTAATCCGGAAAAATGTCCTTATTATGAATTTGAGGAGCTTTTTTTTCGATTGTTTGTCTCAGGCTCAGCATCTGCTGATATGCCGAAAAATTGTGTTTTTCACGTTTTGACTTAAAGTCTTTTCTGGAAATCCAGAACGTTATTTTCGGATTAACAGCCAAGGGTTCGATTGAACATCGATGGACAGTATTTTTCTTAACTTTTGCGCCTGATGGCTGTAAATCGATCACAAAGGCGCGATATGAAATCTAACAAAAGTGAGAATTAGACATCTGTATGCCACCAAAAATTTCCTTGTATATTTGCTGGAACCGCTATTGATACCTATTAGTTATAATTCATCGTATCAAGGAATCTTTTGGTGCTTTTGAAATTTCTAATATTTTATGTATCAAAATTGTCTATTTCGCGCACTTTTTTCGATTTACGCCATAGGCCATAATTCAAAATACTCCAATTACATCCCCTACGCACTCACCATTATTGAGTCACATACCCTTAATGACTAACACAAACTCAAAAGCTTCGTCTTCCGTCAGTTTCCTCGTTTTCATTTTTTTTGTGTCGCTCCCGACACGATACGAAGTTTATTAGAGCGTTTTTCTCGAAATTAAGCTTTTGTCCGTTGAATCAACTTTAACCAACGAAAATGAATCGAATTTCACGTTTTTTCAAAGCTTTCTCCTACCACATTTCAAGATCCTTTACTATATTTCATATAAAAGCTCACTAGTTTACATAATCTAAGCTGTCTTTGAATTTATAACTTCTTCTGAGGCATATCATTGGAGGCAAAAACCCGTAAAAAAACAGGTTTAGTCTCCCTTAATATTCTTGAATTCTAATTGTTCTAGATTGTGTTGAAAAAATTATTCCACCTGGATTCCTTGATCACATCATCTCCGTATTATGTTCAATTAATTCCAATAAAGGCTCAAACACACCTCCCTTTGTTCTTTTGTTCTCTTAATTTATGTTTTATTACCAGTTAATTTACAAAATATCGCCCTTCCACCACGTCGATCCGACTAAATATCAGCAGCGCGGCCGTTCGTTCTCGATTAAGGATGTGGACGATAATTCTTTTTCACATTTTCAATGTGAGTTTCTGAGAACTGGCTTCATCATAATCAAATTTTTTTTCAATACCTAGTATATTACGTGATACAACTCTACGGAATGTCCAGTTACCTCTTCAAGTAGGTGCGAAATGCAACTAAAGTTCTTCCGTTGTACACTACCTTTAAGAGTTCAGAGCATCAAGAAAAGCCAAAAAAAATTTCAATAAAGTGCCGTGGCTGTCAAAAATCGATTTAACAGCTGTCCACATTGTTTTTGTACATTTTTCGAATTCCAATCAGCGCTTTTTTTTCAGCATATTTTTTGAAAAATGAATTTTTTTCTGAGAAGTTTTTTTTTTGCATAAGATTTTTTTTGCATAGCCGTTTTTTATCAAAAGAGCGCCTTAATCGTAAGGTCCAATACTTGAAGAACTACACTTGACAATACGCATTCAGCTTGTTTCAATGTTCAAATTCTTATTTTGCATTTTTCGTTTTAACGCTTTTTTCAAGCTCATTATATATTTTTTTCAGAGATTTTTACACAAAAATAATTAATTATTAATATCTAACAGATATGTGTTTTGTTTTCCGTGAACAAAAGTAAATTCGATTCGCTGACGTCTCTCCCACATTAAAGAAGTTTCGTTTCCCGGCACTGAGATGTTCTGTTCTCACCTAAACGTATTTGTATTTATATATATGATCATTTATGTCCAACAGGCGCGCTACTGTTACGCAGCTTAAGTTATTTAAGGGTATCGACTTGATTTGACTATTACTCGATTACTCTTGACAACTAGAAGGCTCATGAAACCTGAATCACTTCATTGTCTATATATCGCTTACTCCGACTTCCAGTACATCAAACTTTATTTGAGTTTAAACTCATTTTTATAGTATCTTTACAATGAGGACTTTCGTATTGGTAAATTTCCATTTATGCCCCTAAATGAAAAATCACAAAAATACCAAAAGAAAAAGACTGCTCAATTATGTTGTATTTGGTCACAATTTCATGATTAGTTCATATGTATTGAAGTTAAAAAAAAATTTATCGCAAATATGTCATTCTGCGTGGGTTGTAGGGAAGATCCTTAAAAGGAAATAACCAAGACACTTGAAATTAAATTTTTCAGTGTCATTTGACTCTTCCGCACTCGATTCGAATTTTCTTTCAGAACATGTCTTTTTGGCGCTTACTCGTATGCAGTGCAAAACGGAGCCCTTTCCTTTATAAATCGTGTAAACTGCTGTTTTCCGTATTTTTGGGTCACGGTTGCCTTAGTAACCTTTGAAAGAAATCGTATATTTATTTTGAACCTCTGGCGTCTTATCAGTACTTAGAAACGTAGCGCAAGAAAGATGAAAATCGCTTTCACCCGATATTAGATCTCTTTTTGAAATGTTTAGTTCTGTTTCTAATTTATCGCTATATTTTTATTTATATTTTGCAATTTATAATTAGATTAAATACTCATCCAATGTACCTTTTTTCAAAGTTTGCCTCCATTGTCACAAGCTTTTGAGCTCGCGCAAAAGCCTACTCCTCTTGAATAATATTTAAAGTTTTAATGTGCTTCGATTCACCGCAATGTGAATTAAGGTTTTGAGGATGGGTAGCGTTTGTCGATCTGTTTTTCTTCATTTTTTGACGCTGTGAATTTCTAGTTTTTGTATGAATTCTGATCAATAATTTTCTAACAACTTTATTATTTGAAAAAATTTCAAAATTCAGAATAAAATCCTGGAGTAAAACTCTAGTTGACAATTCTCTACCAAATCGGCAATCAAAAAGGTATTGAGAATTTCCACTTTCGTCACCCCTAATTTAACCTTTATTTCACCCCGAAAAACCGACTTTCTTTGATAAATATCTCAAGCCAAATAAATCTTTACGTGACAAACTTGGATCAGAATTCTCCTGCCAAATAGTGTACCATAGAGAAGTATTCTAAAACTTCTCATTATCGTTCGCCCTCCTAACGATCTTTTGGCCTTCTATTTCCAACATCTGCGATGAAACCCCTTAAAAACCAGAAAATTTGGTCTATTATAGCTCATATTTTTTTTATCCCCCGAATAGTTTTTTCTCTTTTTACAATTTTTACCATTTTTCTATTAACCAACAAATGAAGAAATATCTAGGTCCCTTAAACTGTCATTCTTGCAGGCTACGACTTAAGCTTAGAAGTACCACGTGTTTATATGCAATATTCGAACTGGCGGAGCCAGCTAATTATTGCGTTTGCGATATGATTCCCTCCGATGTGCGAACAAACTAGACTCCATTTATCATTGACTGGGGTTCGTCTTATTAATCGTTCGTAGTAATCTTCACGGATGTAGATCTTTATCGCAACCATTTGGCCAGTTCACGATAAATGAGTCAAAATGTTTTGTATCTTATCATTGTTCTTTTCCGATTCTTGTATTATCGAGGTTACTTTATTTTTCATCAAAGTCATTTGAAAAAAAGTATAATTTTTTGGTTTTAAAATTTGAAAAAAGTGTTGGCGTCTGCCTACCAGGGATTATCGTGTCTATGGTGTGTATCTCGCTTGGAAAAGTGTTAATGTTTGTTTTATTTTGTTTTTTAATTAGAATACACTCATATACGGCCAATACTACGTATCAATCAAAACTGACTTTTCAAGTTGAGTGCAGACCCTAAGAAAGAAATTAAATTAAGAACAACTCTTATGCGCAAATTGTTAAATCATTGCGAATAGATGCAAAGCACTATACAGGTAACGACGGAGGTTATATTTGGTCTACACTCTCACAAGCTATTTTTGCGCTTTAAATTGTCGCTTTCATTCAGAAAATAAAAATCATTTCGAACAAAAAAAATTTCAAAATTTTGATTTTTCTAAGTATTTTTTTTAGAAATCGTGCTTGATATTTTGAGAAGCCATATCAAATTATATTTTCGCGGCTTGCGCTCTTGTTTGTACTATAGAAATTATTAGATAAACTTTTGACAAAGATTTAAAATTGATCAAAATTGGAAATTCTGCGTACACACACCAAAACTTTGACTCTGCATAAACAACAAGAAATATTGTAAACGAATTTCCACTTTACTGGGCATAACATTTGTAAAACGTGTTTTTTATAAAACTGACGTCAGATGCTCCATATATTGATAAGTATCTTACCCAAAACAGTCCAATTTACATGTGGCTTTTTGTTTGATTTGAGCATTAACCGAAATTACCTTCATTCCACTTTATACTAAAAACCTTTAGTTTGGCCGTTAGCAAATTAAAGATGTTTTCAATTATCTAAATAAATGATACGACTTTATCAAACCGGTTTTTTACATATCAACCGGGGGATCTACAAAAACTTTAACTACACTATTTTTGAAATGAATTAGACAACAAGATCAACATATTCAAATATCGCATTTTGGTATAATTGAATGAGTTTTTATTTGGCTAATTTATATCTCGAAGTTTATTAGAAAGTATTTTTTTGGCTCACCCGATCGTTAAACAAAATTTCATATTTTAACATCTTGTTCTAGCAGGCTAATTTCTACTGGATTTTTGCATCGAACAGCCAAAGGATAACATTAAATTTTCAAGAGGTGTCAAATTACAAAAAATTGTCCCAGATGCCAGATTGGCATTGCCGATATATCTAAAATTATACCTGCCCGTATCGTAGAACTTTGCCGTCATAGACACGTCTAGGACATGTCTTGATTGGTCAATAAACAAGAGTCAATGTTTATTGTCCAATGAAATCACGCGATTCTTTGAGTCTCTGACGTCAAAGTTCTACGAGACGGGCAAGTATAATTTAAGATATAATCAAAAGTTTATGATCAGTTTCCTCAAAACCCTTTTTTTATTTTGAGGGTCAATTACCGGCAAACAGGACATATTTCGAAGTATCAACAATTTTTCTATGTTTAGGGAGATTTTTTGCATCATTTTTGTCAAAGAAAAATCCAAGGATCAAAATGTTTTCACTGGATGTCCGGGAATGCCCGAAATTTACCGGAAAAATAATCATAAGTCGGTTTTTAGAAAACCACATATCTTTTAAAGCCAATAAGTAGAACTTTTCCTCCGAAATTTATTGCCAATTTTTTTTTATTTGACACCCCAACCTGCCAATGGAAATTCCAAGGGTAACATTTATTTTTACCGGATTTCCGGTAATACCCGAAATTGACTGGAAAAAAATTCAAAAGTCGGTTCTAAGAAAACTGAAAATCCTTTAAAGGCAAGGAAAACTAAGGTAGTTTTTTTTTAGACGCGACAGATTTGACTTTTCACCACAGACGAACCGTATGAAATATCACAAAACGTTTTTTTGCATTCAACTGGAAACTAAAAAAGCTTAGGTCAAATTTTTTTTTTTATTTTTGAAATTTTTCAAAATTCGAGATTTTCAAATGACCATAAATGACCCAATATGGGTATCAAAACTAGATGAAATTCTAAGACTAATGGCTGAAAAATAAAATTCCCAAAATTAAGTTTCTTACGGTTTTTCATAATGACAAAATGGTAAAAAATCAATTCTGTCGCGTCTAAAAAAAAACTACCTAAGCAGGTAGTATTTGAATGTATTTTCGGTCGGGTATAAAAGATACCAAATAATGAAATAAAATAGTGGTTTCTGTACATAAGCTAAAAATTGGAATAAATAATTATCTGTTCAAACATACATTTTTAGCTTGCAAACGTTGATAGTGGTCGTGAGTACGGTGTTCCTGCAGGACATGTCCCTTGGGGAGTCGCGAACAAGTAGTTTCATCTATCAAAAATTGATTTTCATCTATCATCTCTTTCGACACAAAGTTCTTTAAAAAATTTGGCCTACAAATATTTCCAGTCGTTTAGATGATTGTCAATCTATTTTGTCAAGAAAACCTTATAATTCGAAGCCTTATTCACAATTTTGACTGTAAAAAATCTTGAAACCAAACCAGGCTTGAATTGAATCAGAGCTGATTTTTTGAAAAAAAAATAGTTCTAACTTCTCATTATTTTATTCAATTATTTTTACGTATCTTAATCTATTCATCGCATGACTACTAACTTTGCCAAAAACGAGGTGGCATTTCTCAAAACAAAATACTCGATAGTGTCTGGCTTCGAACCCGATGGATAATATTGAAAAAATTGTTGGCCTTGTCTTCGTTTTATTCCTTGCTGTAGTCGAACATAACAATTATTTTTAAACTTATTTATCTCCATCTATATGCAATTTGAATGAACTTTCTGTATTTTTTTTCTGTTAATGTGTGGTGATTTTTGACGGGGCTATTTTTCGCTTACAGGAATTTTCTTTTGAAAGAGTAGTTTTCATGCTAATTTTGCATGAGTCGAATTTTTTTGCAATTTTGAAAATTCGTAAGCTAAAAATACCGCCGCCGTGATTTTTGAAGGATAGGCCAGGCACTTAATTGAAATGCCAAAAAATAGATATTTTTTATCCGGATGCTTCCTTTTTTAACTTATAAAATATTAATAATATTATTTTCAGTTTATCTTGTATCATAACGATATTTTGTCTGTTTGTACAGAGCAGTCTTATTTCGTATTTCAAATTTACCATTGTATGTCCAAATAAACGCTAAATTCGATTTATAGAGTTAGTACAGTAAATACTGTAGTAACTTCACTGTATATCTTAAAAAAATCGCTTGATATGCTTAAATATTAACAGCAGCCAGAAAACATTTCCGGCCATTTAGCGCAACATCGTTTGGAAAGATACCCCCAGTTACCACAAATCGCCTCAGTTTTTCGGAAAGCTGTTGCGGGGTGAAAAAAGCTGTAGAATTTGGTAGAATACTTGTCCTAAAATATGAAGATTTTTATGGTTTCTGCATGAATTTCTAAAATTTTCCTTCTTCATAATCCCCCGAGTTCAATTCGGTCAAAATATACCCATCAAAAATCAAACGAAACGGTGTATACAGTATAGGCCCAGTGAGCATAGTTATCTAGTTACGAAAAAACGTATAGATTTTTGTTGAATTTTTTTTCTCCTGTCTTTTAAATTTTCAAAAAACTGCGTAGGCATGAAAAGTTAACCAATTCGGTGAGGGTAAAATGTGGATAAAGTTCAAATGTAGACATTTTACATATATCAAACTTCGAAAATTCAACGAATAAGTTTGAAAATGTTTTAAAAAGAGTGAAAACAGTTCAGTATTTGAACAAAAAAATCTATATTTATTTTTATTCGAAATTCTGTCAATTGTAAAATGTCATTTTTACAATTAAATTTTTTTAACATGTTGCCCTTTATAAAACATTTACAAAAATTTGATTCGCCCAAAACTTTTTAATCATAATTTTCTAGTGACTAGATAACTGTTATAATAGCTGTATTGTAGAATTAATTAGCAATTAACGCATTTAACCTTATCAATAAAAAGCCGTACTCTTTCAATTTATGTTATTTCTTGAGAATATATTTAATCGTAAAATGGGAAGTTGTCACTGAGGTAGGTTCTAAAGCTCCACCCAACCTACTTAGGTCACTTTTTTTTGAATGGGGCCACCTAAAGGGTATCTGTTTCAGGAGAACTAGACAAGGTATCAACAAACGGCTATTTGTATATGAATCCTGAATAAATGCGCAATCGAGAAATTTTTTATTTTGTCCCGGTGATTGCCGGTTTACCGGTGATTTTGAGCAATTCCCATGACTAATTTCCGGTTACGTGATTAACCTAGGAAGCCAAAAAAAGTATCATCATTTATTTTTTCCCAAGGTTTCACATGCAAAACACCGTTTGTCGCTATCATGTCTAGTTCTCCCGGCCAAAATTCCAGTGGCTCCATTAAAAAAAGTGACCTTAGTAATTTTCCTCGTATAGCATTCCAAATATAAACAAACTTTTTTGCAATGTGTAGCCAAGTAAATTTGTGGCGATCAAATGTTTTTTGTTTTTTCTCGGTCAACCGGTTCGCCAGTTATCCACCGTTAAAATTCCCCGTATTTCTGAGACAAAAAATATTGTTGAGCTAAAAAAAGCCACCTGACAAGATTACTATATTTTGGGCGGTGGTGTCTTTAGCATGAAAAAAATCAAGATTTGTTTTTTTCATTTTTTATTCAATTTAAAAATAAAAACATCTTGCAACAGATACCTACATGTATATTTTCTTGTGGATTTTCCAGGAATTGTTTTTATCGATAGCCTATTTTTAGTTTGAATTTTATTCCTAGCTTCTCAAAAAACTGTAATACAGTCACTGTATTATATATTTTAAAAAATTGGTAGATTATTATAACCGGCAAACAATTGGTAAAAATACACTTTTCTGGTCAAAATTTCAATTTTCGAAATCTATTTTTAGAATTTTTTGTTTGAGACTTAGAATGAAATTAAAGTTCTCAAATGTATTTATTGTATAATTTTGATGAAGACTTGATTTCGAAAACTACAATTAATAAATTCGAAAAATTTATTTTCAGGAATTTTTCATATTTTTATAGCCTATCATTTATTTTAATTTTCTGAAATAATTTAAAATAAATCCAATTTTTACTCAAATTAATCATTAGAATGACAGAAAATGAGGAGGAGATCAAACCCGATAAGGTCGAAACAGAACCGGAAAACGAACCAGAAATTCAGCCAAAAGCTTCCGAACCCGTACCAGAGCTAGGAAAACCAGACGTGGAACCGGAATCAAAAGTTGAAGATTCCCAAGAACCGGAAACTGAACCGGAAGAAATGCTGGTTGATAATAATCCCCCATCTTTGACAGAAACGGTATGAGCAAAAAATATTAAAATTTTTATAAAAATATTAAAATTTTTATAAAAATTTTATATAAAATTTTTATATATATAAAAATGGTTGGTCTGACCTTCCAAGTAGAAAAATTTGGATTCTGGATAAATGCATAAAACGCTTCAGAAAACTGATGCAATGGAGACGGAAACCGAACCGGTAGAAAACGAACCGGTAACTGAACCGGATGTTGGCGAAAATTTAGATGATTTGGGAACATTAGAGATTATAACCAAAGAGGACCTTAAATTGGATAGCGAACCGGTTCCCGAGGAAAAAGAACCACTGGTTGACCAGGCCGAAGATGTGCTTGAACTGGATTATGACGCCGATGAACTTGAACTTGACCCCAAAAAGACTTGGAAAATTTTGAAAGTCTCGGGAATGACCGCTACTATGAAAGCAAACGATCTTAAATCGGCCTTTGAGCCCTTTGGTAAAGGTAAAAAATCAGTCGTGAACTCTCATGCAAATTTTGCCAAACTTTTTCGCCATGTTCGAATCCAGACACCTTCAATATTTTTTCGAAAATATAAAATTTTCAGTTGACGCCGGGAAAATCGTGCTGCAGGTCCCCAAAGATGGGCAAGACAAAAAATGTGTTGGATATTTCCGCATGGTTACGTGCGAGGTGGCGGATATGGTGACTCAAAAGCTCAACAATACCGAGATTCAAGGTCACCTGATCCAAATCGAAAAAATTGACATTGACCCCACGGAAAAGGGCCAGGACGTCCAGACAAAAACGGATGATACCGAAAAATCTCGGCAGGTGATTTTTTGGATTAAAATTTTAACTCCCAATTTTCTTTACATTTTAACTCCACTCAGAAAACGCACGAGAATCGCGAGTCCGACGCAAGGCGTGCAGATCGAAAGCGAAAATCAGACGGCGACGCGAGAGACAAGATCGAAAAGCGGAGGCGGGAATCTGTGTCAACCGGGAAATCTGAATATTCCCGCGGTAAATCGCGGGAATCTGTCAAATCGGGAAGTCCTCGTGGTAAATCGCGGGAAGCGAAACGTGATCCGAATCAAGTGCCAACTGAGAAAGAATTGCAGTCAATGTCTGATAGACTATCGAATGCAAAGCGATCGGAAAGACGTCTACGAGACAATTTGGCGAAAGATAAAAGTAGTTTACGAAAACTGAGAGATGACGAAAAAAGGGAGACGGATGGTCAACACACTATCAGAACAGATATAACCAGACGCAAGGAACACTGTAAGCATAAAAACCCAGTGTTTAAAAACGGCACGAGTACAGTGAATGCACTCTCATAGTGACCTGAAAATTACCATGTTATTAAAATTTTTGCGTTTTCATGCAATTCGAATATTAAACAACTAAAATTCGATGCGAAAGATACCTTATAATTTGTAACGTATGAATAAAAGATAGCAATAAAAATCATCATACAATTTTTCGAAAACAAAGCATATCATATGCAGCATATAAATTATCGCCAATAGTCTATCGGGACAAAAAACTACGAAGAAATAAAATGAAATATTTTTTTGTTTTTTTTCGGCATTTTCGCCAGGAAAAATGACGGTTAAAAATTTTAAATCGGCATTTGCATTTTCCCCGCAGTCTTCCGCGCGCGTCTTGTTACCTTCATCGTAAAGCTATGCAAATTCTGCATAGAATCAATAAATAATTCACGCTAATAAGCGCGGAGTTAGAAGATATTCAGCCTACAAATTGTTCCGCCTACACATTTTTTTGCTCGGAATTTTTTTTCCGTTGGCGATAACCCCCCGATAGCAAAGAAATTTTTATCAAAAAACGGTACATTCGATTCAATAAATTTCCATTGTAGCCCATACTCAAAGAGTCGGTACCCACAATGCACTTTGTTTCTCACCGATCCGATGACCGGTTAACCCGTAGTCAGCAAAAATATCGATTGCTACTTCCTTTTGGGTTGCTCTGAAAAAAATAACGCCATATATATATATGCTATAGCAAATAAATATAATATTTGTCCTTCGAAACCTCAATAAAATATAAGTTATAACTTATAACGTACCATATTAATATTTTAATAAAAGTCGTTACTTTCATGTAAAAATGTTTAATTCGTAATTCACGCCCAAAAATCTTAATAATGGAATAGCTCAACTATTATCTTCGAACAAAAGGAAACAAGCAGATAAAAAAACTTTGGCTTTCAAAGGAATGTTTCCCCGGGAAGGCAAAATGCGTAAAAATTAATATTCAGATCAAAAACTGAAAAAAGAAGATTACAAAATTAAAGATGAATTAAAAGCAAATAAAAAAAAATTGAATGATTTGAAAAAGAACCTTGAAGATGAAAAGCAGAAACTTGAAGTCGATAAAAATGGTATCAAACTTATTAAGGTAAAGTCTCATTTTATAATGACAGCCAGGGGTCGGCAATATCTGTCTTGTCCTGCCCGGGATTTCTAGGACAGGACAAATATTAAGGATCTCTTGAGCACCACGGTTGTTTTTAATTGCATATAAACGTTTTTACGATAATTTAGATAGTTTATTTGCAATTGCATATAATATATTATGGGGTTTAAAATATTTAAAAAAAATTAAAATTTTTTCTATGGTGGGATATAAATTAATTGTCGAATAATAACAATTCAGTCAAGAAATTCGGCTCTCGAATCCGATTTGTAAATTTTCATAAGTGGCGGTCTCACGTTTGTATGTCGGCATATTATATTTTCGTTACCAGGTGGATGTCTATACGGTATTGTTTTTAACGGTATAGACTGTACCGTTAAAAACCAGTTAAATCTTAAAAACATTGAAAAAAAGTCAAAATATGCATTTTTATTTAACGGATTTTTACCGGTATGCCGGACATCCACTTGGTAACGCAATCGTTTATTTGGCGAGATCTGAAAATTAGAATTTACCACTTTTCAAAATTTTCGAATCGGATGTACCGTTTTCGAGAACATTCGATCCGGCTGAATAATTAATTATAATAAATTATTTGCGGCTAAATTTATATCCTCCAATATACTCCAAAATTGATTGATCATTTTTTTTTGCGTTTTTAAAATTACGAAAATTGACATCACCTTTTATAATTTAATTCAAAATACCTTCACCTATTAATAATAGGCTATTATTATATATAATTTAATACTTTTTAAAACGCATCAAAAATAAATATATTATATATATTTTTGATGCGTTTTAAAAAGTATTAAATGTAACTTTGTACATGATCAATAACAGAAATTTTCGTCCTTTAGGGGTTGTTCGTATCCGTATTTAAGGGGGTATCCGACGGAGGCTGTATCTCGAGACTCAGAAGTGATAGGAAGCTAATTTTAGCTGTATTCTCATTTTTATGACTGGTTTGCTTCCAAAAATGTACAAAAAAAAA
>SCLH01001350.1:42043-57769 GCA_004367855.1 Oikopleura vanhoeffeni
CTCAAATTGAGCACAAATATCTTGTAAAGAATACAATATAAAAATTAGTCCATCGGACCATTTCTTTTATGTTTTTTTTTCAAGATTACTGAAATTGTTTAGTTATTAGTTTTTCTTCAAAAAATAGGAAACAATGGTCGGATTCGGACCGATTTTTTTATTTTATTATTCAAAAGATATTTGTGCTCAGTTTGAGCTATCTAGGAATAAAATCGGATGAGTTGTTTGCAAACGCCGAATTATTTAAAACATTTTGCTAAAAATCTAGTAAAAACCGACCAGGAAGTCCCGTAATTGATATATAGGCTCTGTGCTCACACGGGTTAAGAGTAAGATCCAAACGGGTGTGCTGTTAGTGATTTTTGACATTTTGGTTCTATCCTTGATCTCGCGATTATATTTGACAGTTTAGTACCACTCCCGCCAACCATCTGGTTAACCGCGGTTAAACACGAGTTGCTCAGCTTTTTTCAACGAAATAAGGATCCTAGAGCTTATATCGGAAAGTTTTGAGATTTGGTGAGAATCCGGAAAATTGTCTGAATTTTTGTGAATGGGAGCTGTTTTTTTGCCTCAGGAGTCAGCAATCGGGCTGAATCTGCCGAAAAGGGTGTTTTTCAACGTTTTGATATAAGACTTTTTCTCTGGATATGCCAGAAACGTCATTTTCGGAATGTAACAAGGCCGATGGTTGGTGAACATCGAATGGGAAGTACTTTTTTGAATTTCGGCCTGATTGGCGGTAAATCGACAAAAAAATGCGCGAAATTGACAATTTTGAACATAAAAGTGAGAATTATAAAATATAAATGCCACCAAAAGATTCTTTGGATACGATTTTCTTGAAACAATATTAGCAACTATGGTCTTATTTTCAACACAGCAAATTCTAGAAAAAAATTAGGGTTTTTTTATAAATATTTCGGTTTGATCTCTAGCACTGTTTGTGTTCAAAATCAGACCATAGTTGCTAATATCGTTTTCAGCAAATCGTATCCACGGAATGTTTTGATGGCATTTATATTCACTAATTCTCACTTTTATGTTCAAAATTGTCGATTTCGCGCACTTTTTTGTCGATTAACAGCCAATCAGGCCGAAATTCAAAAAGACTTTCCATCCGATGTTTATCAACACTCAGGTTTGTTACATTCCGAAAATGACGTTTCTGGCATATCCACAGAAAAAGCCTTATATCAAAACGTCGAAAAAACACCCTTTTTCGGCATATTCAACCAGATTGCTGACCTCTGAGGCAAAAATCGAAAAAAAGCTCCCGTTCACTAAAATTCGGAAAATTTTCCGGATTCTCACCAAATCTTAAAACTTTCCGATATAAGCTCTAGGATCCTTATTTCTTCGAAAAAAGCTGAGAATTCGTGTTTAACCGCGGTTAACCAGATGGTTGGTGTGAGTGGTACTGAACTGTCAAATGGAATGGCGATATCAAGGATAGATCTTTCAGATGTATTGATGAGAAGTGTTCTACTGTCATCAGTTTAGCCGTACCAAGCCTCATAAATGTCAACAATCACTAACACCACCCCCTTACAAATTTTGGTCATTTAAACCAAAATACAACCAATCAAAATGGATTATATTGAATTTAGAGCTTGTGATTGGTTGCATTATTTGAAAATTTTTGGTCACTTAAGGGGGTACTGTTCGCTGGAATTGACTTTTCTGGATGAGAAATCAGCCTAACCGAGAAACTATGGGACAATTAAGATTAGCCATGTTGTAGATCTACCCTTAATCTTGTCAAAACCATTGGTCAATGACTTTTTGTTCCGATACACTCTGAGATACGTTACCAGTACAAGGTGTCCCTCGACCAAATTTCAAAATCTATCTCCTCCCAGGGTTTATTTAGAAAGCAGCTCAAATTATAACATATCCCGTATGACTTATAAACTTAGGTCCTCTAGAAGCGTTCTTTTTCAAAAATCACTTCAGTTTTTTTAGAAATCTCAGAAAANCTGTTGTATGTATTATTTGTGTACACTGCGCATGACCAACACTTTTTGATGTAAAAAACAAGGATTTGACCTGCAATAAAATATGTTTCACATGGAAAAAACCGTCAAATGCAATTTCCATAAATATAAATAATTCTCCTAAATCATTAACTTGTAGATTTTGTATAAGCTTCTCTTTCAAATCAAATGAGAAAGCATTGCTCCCGGCGGCCCTGCGGGGGCTGTTACATGTTACATTTGGTTGTTTTAAAGTAATTGTGTACACTAGGCCATGCAAAAACTTTTTACTGGGGTACATGATACAAAAAACCATTAATTTATATCTCTTATAAGATTCCAGTAATCATGCTGAGAAAAAGTGGTTGCATTAAAAAAAAGATACATAAGTAGTTTTTTTTTAAAGGAGGCCACCTTCTCATGACGATTACGGGGACCATAGCAAGATATCGAGAAATGTTTTTTGGCATTCACTGCCAACAAAAAAAGCTCAATGTAGATTTTTGAAGTTGATTTGACATCCGGTTTCACCGGTATAAAACCGGAAAGTAATTTTTGGTAGGGTTCGAATCTCGGGTGGGCCCAGATTTTTTTTTCTTAAAATCAGCCGGAAAGTTGGAATTTCTATGCTTGTTCGTGTATATCACGATTTATCTACACATTAACCTGCTTGAACTATAATTTTGGATGAATTCCCGGAAGAAAAAGGTCGCTTTTTTTTCGTGCTCCACCTAAGGGGTATCTGTTTCTGGAGAGAACTAGACTAGATAGCGACAAACGTTTTTTTTGCATCTTTAATCTTAACCGAATTTGGAACGCCAGGATTTTTTTTTTTTTTTCCGATGTTACCGGTTCACCGGTAATTCGCAAAAAAACGGTTTTTCTTGCGGTCATTTTGAGCAATTTCGATGACTGATTTCCGGTCCACGTGATCAACCTAGGAAAGCCAAAAAATTTTTCTACGCATTTTTTTTCCAAGGTTTCACTTGCAGAAACTATTTGTCGCTTATTCTTGTAGTTCTCCAGCTTCGAAATCATTGGTGGAGCAACCGAAAAAAAAGCGACCTAAAGCTAAATAAAATGTCTCTGACGGTAAAGATTTTTGCTGGTTTATAGAATTAATAACTGTTAATAGTGTTTAACCACTCGTGCATGGCAAAACTTTTTCTCGGAAAAGTCTATGGTTATTGTTTTAAAAAATATGGTCGTTTGTTTCCTGGCGGAACACAACCCTATTTTTTAACCTTTAACCCTAGCCTTTCGCCAAGAAACGCTTTGTCGTCCTTTTATACCGTGTACACTGGACACGAGTTTTACCTAACCCTAAGTCTAATCTTGCAAGATAGGATTATATAATGTAACACATAAATTTATACTGTTACCACTCGGGCATTGGCAAAACTTTTTTTCCTGACAAACAAGTGTGCACGTTTTATTTCCCCGTGATACTGGCCACGAGTTTTTAGAAATTTAATTTGTTTTCTCTTTTAAAGATTATTTTGCTAAAATTTTTTTCCCATTTTGTACCTTTATTAATTAAAGGCACATTAGAAATTCTCTTCCAAAAACACTAATAAATGACAGAGATATGTTTTTGATATTCTTGAGCATCGTCACAGAGCTTATTTCTACGGGACGCCTGAAGATTCATAGCGATATGAAATTAATAATTAGTTATTTTTGAGGATTTTCCCTTCAAACAATGTGTTTGGATGAGTTCCTGAAACTTCAATTTTCGCTCAAACAGATATCAATTTACTCCTAAAAAATCAGGTTTAATATGTCCTCTGTGTAGCTCTCTAGCGGCTTCTTTGGTCAACTTTGGAACATTTTAAGTGTCATTTTCGACTTTCCTGAAAACCAATTTACTCAATAGGCCAACGAAAAAATAGTCAAGCCCCAAATGCTTTACATTTGCTCTCTAAGCGGCTCTTGTGGTCACTTTGGGACATTTCGACTTCCCTGTACAAATGTACTCATTAGGTCAACAACAAAAAATTAGTCCAGCAATGCTTCGCATTTGCTCTCTAGCGGCTCTTGTGGTCATTTTGGAACATTTTAACTGTCATTTTTCGGACTTCCCTGATACAATTAACCATAAATTGGTGCAGCATATGCTTTGCATTTGGCCCCAAATATACCCCATGCATCGTTTTCACACAATTATTTTTTAACGAAATTTTGACGAAAATCCTAAAAAAAGTTACGGAAAAATATCCTTTTCGAACGGCTAATCGTTTTTTGAAATTTTCAAACCAATATTTTTGGAAGAAAAGTGCAAACTCTATGACGCATTTCAATTGTAGGCTGTGGACGATGTTATTTCTGCGCCGTTTGGTTGGCCCCCGAAAATTGTTTGCCTTCACAGATAGTCAAAGGGGTGAGGGGGTTAAAGAAATATTGAATTGTCTTGGTGTAAAATTAAACTCTTATATGACATAAGTTATAAAAATTCGTAGGTAAATACTGTAATTATTTGGACTTCAATTAATCATTAATTTTAATTCAATAAAAGCGCTTATTACCGTGGAGGAGGACACCGGAGGTGAGCATCTACATTGCCATTGGAGTCTTAGCTTTTACCTTGTTTTCTAACAGAAACTGGTGGGACAATGTTGGTAAAAAGTTGAGAAACCCTCTTGAAAAGTTTGTCCTCTGGGAGATGTTTGAGAGCCAAATTGTCGTTGGCATTCGTATCGTGGATCGCGTTTTCTTAGGACGGCATGACCGTAACCTGGAACAACTTTGCCACCAGCAAGGGGAATTCCATACCCAATCGCGCATAACTTCGTCAGTGACCTCATCAGCTCACGAGTTCAGCAACGAGCTAAAAAATCGGTAAAGTTGTCTCTTATTTGGTTTCGAAATTCGTATTCTTAAGACCCTAGGGTCTGTTTGTTAGATGCTGGTTTCGGAATTTTCGAACCCACCCTTGTGAAGCCATATTTACTCCGGTTAAACGAGATATCGACAAACGGTTTTTGTATCATGTACCAAGTGAAATTTGGACATGGATAAAACCATACAATAACAACCATTTTCGATTGAATTTAATTTATGAAAACAGATATTTTTTTTCAAAAATTTCCCATATTTTTTCCTGAGAAAAACCAGTAAATCGAAAAGGTCTTACACCGGTGAACCGGTTGACTTGGATTTAAAAAACAAAAAAAATTTCCATTTACAAATTTAAGCCGAGACTCTGTATCAACCAAATTGCCTCTTGGATACAATTGGAATTTTGGATCGTATGGTACCCGTTTTCGGAACATTCCGCTCCGATTGCCCATTAGCCTGAAAAAAAACCCGCTGGGTACATGATACCAAAAACCGTCTTGGTCTAGATATCTCTTTATGACTCGATTATTATGCTGACAAGGTCCGATGGGACCCCTTCATCAAAAAAGGCTACCTTATTTTGCATGACGATTACGGGAAAACTCTAGGATATAGCGAGAAACGGTTTTTGATTATACTGCCAACTAAAAAATCTCTATGGGGAAAATTTCTCTTGCTGTTTGCTGTAGACCGGTTTACTGATAAACAGAATCTTTTATATATAGGCATTTTCATCTTGATTCACATTTATACTTACTAAAATTGCGGCAAAAAATCGAAACTCGTTTTTTCTTCCAGAAAATCATCATAAGGTAGCTTTTTTTTAACTCAACCCAACTTCTAAGTCATTTTCTGAAGCCTACCCAGATATCAACACACGTTTTCTGCTATGTGGTAGCAAGTAAATTTGTGACATGCAAATATTATTTGTTTGTTTTTCGTGGTCCAACCGGTTTAGCCGGTAATTGATGTTCCAAAACCGGTTTACATTTTTTTTCAAGAATAATCAAGCAATATTTATGATAGGAAGATGCATTTCGGAGACAAATTTTTGGCATCAATTATCTTTGCATGTGACAACCTGGAGGGTGTTCAAATTACACTTTTTAAGTAAGGCTTAATTCATTTTGCTTAACAAAATGTTTAGTGATATTACTACATATCGGGGTAGTTTTACAAGAGACAAATTTCTGGGCATTATTTATTTTGACATGTAACCTCGCGAGTGTGTCAAATTTACACTTTTTAGGACAAATACACCACCCAAACACCCCAACACAATAACCAACACAACAAAACCGAAAAAACAGTTGATGATTCCAAATTTAAGAGCTGGAAATTCATGAATTAAAAAAAAGAATAATATTTTTTTGTTTAATTTGTAGTTATATTAGTTAGAATGCATTTCAAAACGGAATAAATTAGGTCCATCACTTAAATGTAAAAGGTATTATTCTTTCTCCAAAAACTTATTGCTCATGTTATTATATAAACATTTATCTCGTTGTGTTTTATTAACGTTTGATAGTGGTAAAAACTAATACATGTATAGCAGTATGTCAAAATACCGATTTGAAAAAATCTGATAAATAACCCGAAATGTATTTTATCATATAAACAATTTCTATATCTCAGTCGATACTTAAAGTGAAGTTAACACCTCCGAGGTGTCCACATGTCAAAATAATTGATGCCAAAAATTTTTCTTGGAAAAACTACCCCGATATGGTATATTATCACTTAACATTTTGTTATTAGCCTTTACTTAAAAGTTTAATTTTACACCTCACAGGTGTCACATGTCAAAATAATTGATGCCAAAACTATTTTCTCCGCGAAATGTAATCTTACCCTATATAAATAATGCTTGATTATCTTGAAAAAAATGTACCGGTTTTGGAACATCATATACCGTAAACCGTGTTAGACCAAGAAAAAAACAAAACAATTTTTGGTGGCACAAATTTACTGGCTACACATAGCACAAAACGTTGTTTGAATCTGGTATGGTCATTCGAGAAAAATGACTGAGAAGGCGTGGGCTTGAGAGTTAAAAAAAACTACCTAAATAATAGTGTAAAGCAGTGAATCCTTTAGAAAGTCGTAATATTAGTAATTCAAACCCGAAAATTAAGATTTTCCGGGTGTGATTTTAAGAAAAAAAAGGTTTGAAGCCTACCAGATTTAACTCACCAAGAATTATATTTCGGTATTATATTCGGTGAACTTAGATGTGAAAATCAAATAATGTCTCAATTGAAGCTTTTAACGTTGGCAGTTGAATGCAAACACTGTTTCTCTATATCTCCTGGAGTTGTCTCATAATATCATGTAAGTAAATGCACTTTAACATAAATTGCCGCCCTACGCGATACTCGAAATTTTGTGTCTAAAAACTTTATTATTTGTTCCTATTTAAGCTCAATTCTAAAAGACTCAAATTTGTTTACCTGACGTGAGCCCAAACCAAAACTTCTTGGTTGGCGGCAGTTCCGTGATAGGACCGGCAAGACCGTTGAGGGGCAGCAGATATGAACGATATGGAATCGGAAAAGGGCAGATCCTAACAATGACAGAAGATGAAAAAAAAGGAAGAAGATAGACTAAGAAACAGAGGGCGGAACGGACTTACCTCCCTGTGTGGTCGCTAAATATGAAGTTTGATATTGAAGAGATTGATTTTTTGGAAAAAATCACTTTATTTTTTATAATTTCCTAAATTTTTATAATTTTGTAATGATGCACCGAATGACAAAATTGATTGTAAATTCAGTAGTTCACTCGGAAAATTAGTGTATTAATAAAACATTTTTTAGTCTCAACACAGGTCTGTTGCCTTTAGGAATACCTCCTCACAATCAGAGCTATCTAAAAACAATCGCCATGTTTATAATTCATGGACTAGAACAGGTGGCTTGTTAGCAGGAAAAATTGTTTCATGTACAATTTTGGTTTACAAATTTTTTTTCGTTTTTATGAATGTGCAACCAATTTCAAGTAGAAAAAATCATGCTGAAGAATTTTTCGCCCTTAAGGGGTTGTGGGTGCCAGTATTATTGGACCCGGTCGCAATTAGTCGGTCATTTTTTCATTGCACCTGATCATCCAGCACCTCAGACAATCGTTCTGCAATTTAAAAAAAACACCAAACTATTTCTGGATATTTTTTTCTAGACGATTGAAATCGCTTCTAACTGAAATGCCGATAATGACAGTGATCAAAAACAACATAACCCATTAGTGGATAACTTTTCACGGGTTCAGACCAAAACTTTTTTGACCATTTTCTTAGAAAATTTTCCAAAAAATATCGTTTCGGACTGGCATACAAAACGGAAAATATTCTCAGTATGGTATTCATTTCAGATAAAAAAACAACTCGGCAAGAAAAATAATTCTAAATGAAGTATTGTCGAATATGATAGTTGTTCAATTTTTTGCGCCTTTCAAGTATGTAGCGGCGTGTATTCAATTTAATAATGGCGCGCTATTAAATCGCATGACGATAGTGATTGCGAGAATATAAAAAAATATGAAACTTTGCTTGGTCTTAAAAGATTTATCAGTAATAGAGAAGAATTTATGAAAAAGAGAAAATAAATCGGCATGTGCCGTTCGTGGGTATTATTTTTTTGTTAAGATCATCTTGCATTTGCCGTAACTTAACTATAGCAAGGTGATGTTCAAAATAGATGTTTCGTCGAATTAAAGATGATATTATAAATATGCTTGGTTTTAAATTGTGAAATTTTTTTCTGATAAAATATCGGCGATATGTATTTGTGGATACGTGGATTAGACGGTATACTTCGAAGAAAAACTACCGCAAATTAGTGTTTATGCATTTAAAGGTTGATGTGATTAATATTCTGTAAATATGAAGCAGTTTTTACTTTCAAGGGTTACGGACTACAATTCATATTGAAAGGAAGTGAAGCCGTTCCACTTCAGATTCTCACAAAACAATATTTGAGTTGAAAGAACGCCTTATTTTCGCCAGCACACTACTGGAAGCACGCCACAATCCCCTTAAATTAAGGGAGTGGGGTGTCTCAATTTTGACAGTTTCGAAGCTTTTGTTGGTGAAAACTAGCAGAGCTGATATCCCAAAACTTTTGCTCTTGAAGAACACTCTTCACGTGATTTGTATTGTGAGCAATAATTGATACAAATCCCAGCCTACGCCTTTAAAAAGCCTCCTAAAAACAATGCGGCCAGAGATTTTCTCTTAAGTTTCACCATCTTTTCATTTTGTTGCTGTGCGAGCTGCCAGTAAAGCTACGCATTAATGCAAAAGAGCCCTTTCCTCGGAAATTTTTGCTTTTGGCGCCAAAAAACGACAACAAAATTATTGATTAATTTTATGATTTAAATTGAGTAGATGCGCTAATTTGTTTTCTTTTAACGCTACCGAGTTTAAAATTCGCACCACAAGTCTCTAGAAGTGTTTGCAATTAGCGAAAAAAAATATTTTGAAGGCATTTGTCATTTTTTTGGTTTCGTAAGATTTGGTATCAAAATGCAAAAAAAAGTTGACATGGCCCCCAAGGACGCCGAGGAGTCAAAATTTCAAAAAAAAAACTCTCTAATGGATTGTCAAACAAGTCTTGTGCTTTCAGATGCAGTATGAGCCGCAACTGTATCTTCTAAACTGGTGGAGAAGATACCTTTTGGCTGAGCCTCCCAAACTGACCAATTCAAACAATTTGGCTAAAAAATGAAAAGTTGACATGGGCCCCAAGAGACGCCGAAGCAAAATTTCAAAAAAAAAACTCTCTTATGCATTGTCAAACAAGTCTTGTTCTTTCAGATGCAGTATGAGTCGAAACTGTATCTTTCAAACTGGTGGAGGAGATACCTTTTCCTGAGCCTCCCAAACTGACCATTTCAAAATTTTAATTTTTTGTTTTTTCGCATTTTTGTCCGCTGTAAGCAAAATTTTAAAACAAAAGCGCTTTTGCATTATTTGTAAGGCTTCTCCGGAGCCTGACACCAAAAAATAAAGAAATGGTGAAATTGAAGGAGACAGAACAAATGGTGTTTTTCTAAAAAAGTTTTATTAAAGCGTAGTCGGATTGTATCAGATTTACTGTTAATTTTAAATTACCCGCAAGGTTGTTCTTGTTAGTTACAAATCGTTTTGGAATCACTTTTGCTAGTTTGGCGGGAAATGGCCTCGGAAGAGGCTCAAATTTGCGACACCCACTCCCTTAAAAATGATTTTTGTAGATTTTCTGCGATTAAAAAACATTCTTTCACTTTCAGGATAAATCACTGTGGTTTTTGTCTATAAACCCAGCTGAGATTTTTCCATATTGTCCATAATCTTCAAAAATGCTCGAAAACATTTCAAAATTTTCCGAAGCCAATTATCGATACTAAAAATCTATTTTTGCTGAGAAATAATGAAGACCTTTTTTATGCTCTTCAGTCAAAAATTTCGGAAAATCAGATGTTAAAAAAAAACATTTGTGATTTATAAATTTTTGTTTCATGAATTACAAACTATTTTTTTCATATAAAAAATTTCGTCAATTTATTATTTTCAACAAAAGAAAATATTAAATTTACTCACGTATGGATGGTGAGGTAAAGTCTCATTAATTCAACAAATTTTGGGTCGTTCATGTTGACCATGTTACAGTAGTTGGCGGACCAATCGAGTTTCGAGTCAGTTGGTGGAAGTGGTGCTCCGTCTCTGTACAAGTTGTTGTAGATCTTGGCAGCGATTGGAACGAGGTTGGCAATACAGTCCATGCAATCTTCATAAGTATGTTCCCAGTAAGTAGACTTGTGGGCACCGGATTCATAAGCCTAAATAATTAAGAGGTCAATTCACAAAAAAATATTTTGTCGTTTATTTGTACCGTATTTGAAATCGAAAAAAACACATTTTTAGTTATAAAACCGGAGACATGTTGAGGAGATGTTATGCTCTCCAGAAAAAGAACTTCATCCAATGTCCCAATCCTGCAGCTGCTTGTCACTCTCGATGAATTCTCAATGCAAAATTCGTCAGGTAAATTGAAAATATTTCCAGCAAGAACTTTTTTTGAGTGATATGTTTTGATATCAAATAATCACAATTTTTGGCTTGGCATTTTTCGCTTACACACAAATACATTTTTAAAACCGTTGTTTTCTATAACTAGTTAAGGGGTAACCGACGGAGGCGTGTTATCTCGACGACTCATAAGTGAAAGGAACTATTGTAATTTTAGTTGCATGTCATTTCGTGACTGGTTTGCTTCCAGAAATATAAAAAAATTTTCGATGTCAAAAATTTTTCTAATTTTCAAATTTATTTCCTTAACCGCACTGTATCTTTTGAAATTAATAAACGCTTTTTTGTCTAATGTTTTTTGCATTAGAATCACATGTGAATTAGATGCTTGAAACTGGCAAATAAAAATATTTTTAAATTTTCGAAAAAAAAGAATTCCAAATATTTCTTAGATCCAAAAATTTGGGGTAACCGACGGAGGCTGTTTCTCGAGACTCACAGAAGTGATAGAAACCTGATTTTAGCTGCATTCTTATTTTGTTAACGGTTTGCTTATAAAAACCAAAAAAAAAAAAAGAACATGAATTTCGATAAAAATTTTTCCGAATTTCATAATAGATGAATTTTTTCAGGATAATACTTTTTCTCGTGATCTAGATCTATGATCAAACTATTTTTACAAACTAAATTTTTATTGATGCAATTACTGTAAAAAACTGTATCAAAAAATTGATGATTTTTACTCAAAAAAAGTTTTGGAATTTTTCTTCCAAATCCTATTTTGAACCGAAATTCGAGGTAAATAAACTTTGAGTGCTCTAAAAAGCTAATGAGAAAAAAAAAAAAAAAAACCTTTTGTACCGGCCTCGCTTTGCACACGTTTTTGAAGGAAGTGCTTTTCTTCAAAAAAAAATCTGATATTTGTTCGACTAATAAAATGGGTCAGCGAACATGTGCAAAAACACCCCATTTATTTTGGAAATTTCTCTAAATAACAAGAAATTTGAAAATCAGCCTTTGTTAGCGGCTGTTTAAGCTCAACCAAATTAGAAAGTTAAATAACTGAAAAAAAAGATTTTTTTGATATCCAGGAGCTAGATAAAAATGTACCCCAAAAAATGGTAAAAAACACTTTTTGGACCGGTAAGCCGGCCGTCCCGTCATACAAAAAACTTTGACACCCATTTTGAAAATTTCAAACAATATCGTCGCTAAGAATCCGAAGTTGAACTCAATACGAATTGCGGTTAGCTCAGGACTAACGTTTGAAAATGCAAGTAAAACCCGTCGGTTACCCCCTTAAGGTAGTTTTTTAGGTGGCGCAAATTGTTTGAGTCCCACAGTCGAACAGTATGAGATATCAACACAAAACGTTTTTTTGCATTCAACTGGAAACTAAAAATTTTTTTTTCAATTTTCATAAAAAAAAATTTTTTGAGATTTTCAGATAACCCGAAGTGCCAAATATGGGTATGAAATGTAATACAAGAAAAAATTCCTAATACTAAGGCTGAAAATACAAATTCCAAAATTGAAGTTTTCTTTGAGATTTTCATAATGAAAAATTTAAATTCTTCAATGATGAGTCCATTATTATTTTTAATATTATTGAGTTATCCCTAAACCAAAGTTTGTTTGTATGCCAAATATTACAATTGTTGATGTTTAAGAATTCTTCATTGAAATTTTGAAACGATATAACATGTGTTTGTAGGACTTGTGTAACAATCAATAAACTGTATTATTTAGGTAGAAATCGCAAATAAACGGTCAAACCGAGAATTAATAGGTTAAAAACACGGTGAAGCAAAAAAAAATTGGCATGGACTTTTTTAGTTTCCCAGTTGAATGCAAAAAAACGTTTTGGTATATCTCATACGGTTCGTGTGTGGTCAAATTCTGTCGTACATACAAAAGGTTATCTAAGATTTTTTCCAAATTTATTTTATATTTGACTTTTTTTTTGCACTAATGTCTTCAATTGTATCGAATGTTCTCGGAATTGACGCATTTCAGATAGCTATCCGCTTAAACCCGTGTGAGCACAGATAGAAAAAAGTTCCGCTAAGGCACGCGTCACCTATATATAGGGTGACTGTTCAAAGGCCCCTATTAAGAAAGCCCAAGGTAGTTAGAGTTCATTTTTTTTGCATAAAGGAAGGTTCAAAGAACATATATTTTTGCATCCGACATTTGAATAATTCTAGCAATTTTGATTTTTTAGTTCTAGAAAAATTACTGGATAAGGAGCCAAAGGGTTTACAGCAAAAACAGTATAATCCCACAGTGGTGTTTTTTAAAAACAACAAAAACATTTTGTTATTTTGTTCACTTGGTAGAATGGATGCACAATGATGCTGACCTATGTCAGTCGTTTTTTCTGATTTGATTTATATATAATTAATCAAAATATAATTTTTAAATAAGTTAAATAATTTTGATGAAAAATCAACAATTTTCAAAAAAAATTGGTTATTGTTCCCTATAAAAGCAGATAAGTACACTTCTGATATTATTCCTGGAGTCGATATACTAATCAAGTGACGTTTCTGGACCAAATTAATTGGCTCGACATTAATTTTTTATAGTTAAAATATTTTCGTGAAATAACTTGAAAATTGAAAATTTTTGAAATATCAACTTTGAAAAAAAATATCTGTTTCTGTATACCATTAATCTTTGTTTTGATGTCAACCATGGACAACACACTTTGCCTAAAACTGGCTATTTTCAAATTTTAATTGACGCTCAATAGGTCGCATTTAATTGTTTTTAGAGTAGAGTATTGGAAAAAATCTCAAAAAATCAACCCTCGCGTATTGAACAAAATTCAGAACATCAATTATCATTTAACGACTTTATTATTGTCACGATCTTGACATATTTAACATCTCACTGCCAAAAAATATATTCATTATCATAGATTGCTACTTCGAAGGAGACAATCTCTACGATGGTTTTTGCATATTTTAGATGATTTACAAATCCGCATCAGCTCATCATATAAATACGGTGTTGTGGCTCAGACACGGGTTAAATAAATAGCCGTAATAACCGCACAAACTCTTAAAACCCGGAGTTTCTCGAGAATTTCACACAAGATACTCCCGTACTTTCACCAAATTTTTGAAATTTCCGGGGCAAGACATCCTGAGGGTCAAATTGTCCCTAATCCGACACCAAATGGGGGTCAATTATAATACCGAATGTGGTCATATACACATCAGGACGAAGATAATAATTTAATGAGCATCTCCCGAGAAATTATATGGAATAAGATGACCCGATAAGGATCAAACAAGAATTATAGCAGTTCTGCCATTTCCCACTTTAAATGAAACGGTATGGAGACTATCACATAAAGTTTTTTTCCATCACTGAAAACCAGAAAAAGCTCATGAAAAATAAAAAAAAAATTTGACGACGCTGTTCGTGCGATTTTTTAGCGAAACCCAAGCTATCGGAGCGAATGTTCTCCGAAAAACGTTTCACTGAGAAAATCCAATATGTATCTCAAGTGAATGATTTGATACCGCCAATTTATTCTCATACCGATCTGATGCGTCGCTTAAACTGGGTTTCTTATATTTTTTTCTATCATAGATCAGCTTTATTAACGTTTGGCTGAGCAGCCATTTTCAGTTGTGAGAGAAATGGATGTACAGAAATGAAAGTTGATTGTGCGCGAACTCAGATTACACTATTTTGCGAAATACTTTTGAATTTTGTGAAGGTCATTAGTCGGAAACTAAGGTAATTCGAGCCTCAAGAAGAACTACTTAACCCTTGTGAGCACAGAGCCACAATTGTGGCCTCCAGCATACCTAAAAATCATCGAAAAAACACAAAAAACTGGATCGAGGAATCTTTGTTCAAATAGATATAAAGAATTTAGATTCGGTTTCAAGAAAAATAATTGAATTTTCTTCGAATGTTTTGTTCCGGCATTACGGGGAGTTGATTATATCAGGATTTTAGCCTATGTTTCACTTCACGTAAAAATTATTTCGAGAACTGGACATACAAATCAAATGTGAGATTTGCCAGTTTGTAGGAAAGTGTTTTTGTGCATGCATAACATTGAAATATAAATTTATTTGGTATCTAGGGCAGACATTTTCTTAGGAAGGGAAATATCTAAATTTTTCAACTCAAGTATCCATGAAAAAATTTAGTTATTATAAAAGGTGAATTTAATCAATCAACATTGTCCAACAGTTGTCTTCATAACCATATTCACTTCGAAAATATAAAAAAAATGCCATTATCTGCTTTTAGGAAAAATAAAAACATTTTCAATCAAAAATCATGATTTTTCAATCAAAATTTTGTTTATTTATAAATTTACTTTTGATTTTATGAGATATAAATCAAGAGCGGACAAAATATGAACGTAAGGCCAGATTCTTGTCCATTGTTTCGACAGAATAAAAATTGTAGAGAACAACTGTGACCGTGTATCACGTGATATGGTACACCTTGCTTTCTCACTATTTATCGAACTCTAAAATTAAAATTCTAGAAATATGAAAGTCGAATGCAAAAATATGACTTTCACTTCTTATGCAGACAAAATTAAAATTCCAACTGCCTTAAGCTTTCTGTGAACAACATTTAAAGTAGAGCCACAATTGTGGCTCTGGTGCCTTGGCGGAATTTTTTTTATATGCTCACAAGGGTTAGAGTTAAGCTTTCGATTAAGTAATGGAATCCGTCTGGAATTATACAGATACATTAAGAATCGTCCATACATCTATGAAGGAGTGCGTATATTATAAGGAACGGTTTCTCAAAGTGATTAGCAGTCCTTCGAACGTTTTTCGAAAGGTTTTTTAAAAGTGAGTGTTTTTTCGAGTTTATTGAAAAAATGAATCTTCGGAAAACGATCGTTAAGAATTAGACTTGGGT
>SCLH01001350.1:67303-79619 GCA_004367855.1 Oikopleura vanhoeffeni
TTTGTCACTGATTGAGATCAAGGATAGAATTAAGTGAATGACACGTAACATTTTTAAATTTAGAAGTTTTTGAACTAGATAACTGCGAGAGAGAAGAGAGGTTCACTCACCTTGTATTTCCTGCAGAACCATACATTTTTTACAATGACATATAAGTTACAAATTCACAAGTGAAACTTTAGCTATTTATAGCTGGTCTCAGATTTGAAATATGATATGATGTGATCACTTACAAAACAATTATTCATCTCGCTGCGCGTCAAAATATATGCAGTGAAATGTGAAAAATATTGCTAATCAGCTGAAAACTCAAAATCAGTACCACCTTATGTTCTACATTTGATCGATTTGTCTTTGTCGGCTTTATTTGGATCAAATTGCCGTTCAATTCTTTCGAAAAATAATTTTTTGAAACATATTTTTTTTTCATTATTTTGAGTTTCATAAAAATCACTTGTGAAAAAATTATTCTTCGTATAGAGACTGCAGAAAAAGTAACTTATATCAAAAGAATCCTAAAATACTTTNAAAATCTATATGCGTACATAACCCCATAAGAAAAAGTTTTTATTTAAGGGGATTGTGGTTGCAGTAGTTAATTTCAACCACGATCGGGAATCGTTTGCAATTAAAAAAAAACAGCGAATTATTTCTGGATATTTTTTTCTAGAACATTGAAATCGCTTGCTAACTGAAATGCCCGAATAATGACAGATGATCAAAAACAAAATGACCCATTAGTGATCAATTTTCACGGAGATTCAGACCAAAATAAAATTGGAAACTTTTGACCAATATTCTAGAAAATTTTCAAAAAATATCGTTTCGGACTTGCATAAAAACAGAAAATAATTCTAGATATGGTATCATTTCAGAATACAAAAAATTAAATCGCAAGAAAAACTTACTCTAAATGAAAGTATTTCAATATGATAGTTGTTCAGATTTTTGCGCCTTTTCAATATTTCAATTTTTAGCCTAATCAATGTTATAATGGCGCGCATTAAATCAGCATGAACTAGTGATTGCGAGAAATATAAAAAAGATTCTTAAAATTCCCTTGGTTCAAAAGTTTAATAAGATAATAGAGAAGGGTTTATGAAAAAGAGAAAATAAATCGCATCTACCGTTCGTGAGGTATACTTTTTTTTGTAAATTTTCGGCGAATTAAGATGAATTTATGAAATATGCTTGGTTGCAATTGTAGACAATTTTTTTCTGACTAATAATATCGGCATTATGTGATTTTTGGATACGTGGATATGACGGTATACTTCAATGGAAAGAAATACCAGCAATTAGGTTTTATGCATTTAAAGGTTGATTTGGTAATATTTTCTGAAAATGAATCAATTTTTGACTTCTCAAGGTTACGGACTACAATATACAATCAGTAAAATGAACGTTCACTCAATTCTCACAAAAGATATTTGAGTTTTAAAAAGGGCTTATTTTTCCCCAGCAAATTGCTGGAAGCACCCACAATCCCCTTAAGTGATGATGATCTCTATAGCGCGTGTTCCACTTGTGTAAAATTTTACTCCGTTTTATTGGCCGGGGATTGGTCTGATATCACGCTCCATTGAACTCTGGGGGTAACCGACGGGTTTTACTGATTATCAAACGTTAGTCCTGAGCTAACCGCAATTCGCATTGAGTTCAAACTTCGGATTCTCGGAGATATTTGTTTGAAATTTTCAAAAAATGGTGTCAAAAGTTTTTTGTATGATCGGACCGGCCGGTATAACGGTCCAAAAAGTGATTTTCTCCATTTTTTGGAGTAATTTTATCTAGCTCCTGGATATCAAAATTTCGTTTTTTTCAGTATAAACTTTAATTTGTGAGCTTAACAGCCGTACAAAGCCTGATTTTCAAATTTCTTGTTATTTAGAGAAATTTCCAAAATAAATGGGTGTTTTTGCACATGTTCGCTGAACCCATTTCATTTAGTCGAACAATATCAGATTTTTTTTTGAAGAAAGGCACTTCTTTAAAAGTGTGCAAAGCGAGGCGATACACAAAGTTTTTTTATTTATTTTTCTCATCAGCTTTTTAGAGCCACTCAAAGTTTATTTACCCTCAAATTCGTCAAAAATAGGATTTTGAAGAAAAATTCCAAAACTTTTTTTGAGTAAAAATCATACTTTTTGATACATTTTTGTCAGTAAGTTGCACAATAAAATTAGTTGTAAAAATAGTCAGATCCAATTTCTAGATCACGAGAAAAAGTTCATCACCTGGAAAAAATACTTAAAAAAAATTCCATTATTATGCANATATTATTTAATTTACATTCTGACTTTATTAACCCTGTAGAATAGTGACATTTAAAAAGTGACATCCAACCTACGCAATTCATTTCTGAAAAAATGAGAGACGCCAGAACTAAGATTAATAATGAAAACTGACTTTCGTAATGTTCAAAAACTGATTTTATTGAGGGGTTTGTATGGAAAATATTTAGCGCAAAAATGCTACTAAACGTTCATCTGGTATTTTTAACATTTTACGTTGGCCATCGAGCAGATTTGCTGATCGGATTGGATCGAAAATTTCGGGTTTCATAATTTCGGCTGATCAGATCGGCTGGAAAAAATCGGAAGCTCGGTTTGAAATTAGCTGATCAGACCTGATAGGATCGGACAATTTAAATTATTATAATACGCCTCATTTAAAATATGCCTGTTTTTTATATACCTGAACTGTCATTTTCGGAAAGTAATAATCTAAATTAACTCGTAGACTCGATTTATGGCGACGCGTCGCCATACACCATTTAATCGCATTTTACGACACTTAATAATTAATGACAAAATCAGTTATAAAGTTATCGATAAACTTTNCTTTTTAAGACTTCTATTCCATTCCAAGATAGCCCGAAAATAGATATACTGATTACATAAGAATCAGTGAGAGGTTCATGCGTAGGCTTGTCTCTTTCTCTCACTTGTTCTTATCCCGAGAAATAACATTACAAAATAATTTAAGAGTCATTTTACTAGATAATTTTGTAAAAACCTTATAATTATTTTTAGACAGAGCGACGCGTCGCCATAATCGAGTCTGGGTACAGATTCGTGTCTAAAGTCTACGAGTGAAAATCGTAAAAATATCGAAAAAATTCAAAACATTATGATAATTTTCCGCGTTTTTCGTCCAAAATTTTTTATGTTTTGTTCATTCAAATCTATGAGTAAAAATCAAAAAAATAACCACTTTAAATTTTTTCATGGATGCCTACATATTTTCTGACCGCTGTTTGAAAAATCATAAAATTTTAATTTTTTATGGACTTATTTAGAAATGTTATGAAAATTTTCTCCAAATCAAGACCAAAATTTTTTATAAGTGGTTTTCGGAATTCATCATAAAAAATTAGGCAAAATCACTAATTGAGTTTTCTGGGGTCCAATAAATCTCCGTATGTCAACTAATGGGTTGGTCGCGCGATTATCATTTTTAAACTATTGATGAAATTTTTGACACTTGGCTGTACACTCGATAAGTGCCATTCAGCACTCAATTTTTTGAAATTTCATGCTTGCAAAGGCGCCTTTTTTTTTGCTAGTCAGGTCATTTTTTAAATTAAACATATTATATAAAAACGCAATTTAAGGTCAATTTTTATCTCAAAAAAAGTTGTTTTTCTTTACTTTTTGCCATTTTTTACCCTTTTTCATGGAGAAAAATCTTTGATATTCAAGAAATTTTTGAATGTGCAAAATTTTTCAGCTACTTTTTAGCGCACTACACCTGAAAATGGCTGAAATTTATTAATATCGTCTTAAAAAAATTATATAGTCGGGTTTAGTTGGAAATGGATGTACAGTGAAAACTGTTTATTTATATTTTTACATAAACTTACTTATGTTAATCTCCTCACACCCAGAAACGAGAACTTCGCCTCACACCCAAAAGCCTATCTAAAGGCACTTCTTTGAGCGCTCATTACGGAAAAACTGGAAAAGATATCAATTTAATTATTTGTCACTGATTGAGATCAAGGATAGAATTAAGTGAATGACACGTAACATTTTTAAATTTAGAAGTTTTTGAACTAGATAACTGCGAGAGAGAAGAGAGGTTCACTCACCTTGTATTTCCTGCAGAACCATACATTTTTTACAATGACATATAAGTTACAAATTCACAAGTGAAACTTTAGCTATTTATAGCTGGTCTCAGATTTGAAATATGATATGATGTGATCACTTACAAAACAATTATTCATCTCGCTGCGCGTCAAAATATATGCAGTGAAATGTGAAAAATATTCCTATCAGCGAAAACTCAAAATCAGTACCACCTTATGTTCTACATTTGATCGATTTGTCTTTGTCGGCTTTATTTGGATCAATTGCCGTTCAATTCTTTTCGAAAAAATAATTTTTTGAAACATATTTTTTTTTTCATTATTTTGAGTTTCATAAAAAATCACTTGTGAAAAAATTATTCTTCGTATAGAGACTGCAGAAAAGTTAACTTATATCAAAAGAATCCTCAAAATACTTTCCTAAAAACTGGCTTCCCAGAATTTCGATATTATGTATCGTTTCACATAATTAATTTTTTAAGAATTTTTTACTAAAATCCTTAAAAAAAGTAGGAAAAAATAACTTTCGAACGGCTAATCGGGTATAAGAAATTTTTTCCAACAATATTTTTGGAAATAAAATTGCAAACTTTTTGTAAGTAAGCTCAAAAGAAAGCCACTGGAACACTGATCAGAAAGTTGACTAACGTCAAGATGATATTTTTACGTTTTAGTTGTTAAATTAAAGCAAACGTATCTTTTAGTTCATTTTGAAAAAAATACTTCGAAAAAACCCGAAAATTTTATTTTAATGGTTTGTTGGGTAGTAAAACTTCGTTAGTATACTTCATCATCACCCTGAGTCATTTTGTAGCATTTGTAATGCCCCTAAGGCCTCATAAAACCAGCGACCAGTACTCACAGTTCCTAATTTGACATATTCTCGATAAAATATTAGACAAACAAGGCTTCAAGGATATTATTCAGATTAGCCAGTTTGTAGAACTAGTTTTTATTTTGCGTAAAACATGTGCTAAATTTTGTTTGCATGCATACAATTCCAGACACATAAGCAAGACAGGGAGACCTAAGTCAAAACGGAAAATCTTTCACCACTCAGGTTTTATTTCTAAATAACCTGAATTTTAACATAACCTGTATAATTAGTATTTAAAACTGCTGAGGAGCGTTTATGTCGATAAGTGCTATATTTTTTCGAGAATATCTTTTTCCCAACGGAACTCAATCTCAAAAACGTTTACTATCTCTATAGCGCGTGTTCGAATCCCACTAATGATGTCTCAGCGATTGTCTTGAGTATAATTATAGACAAGGGTGCTTGATATTGGGACCGCTAAATTTGATCAGTGTGTAATCACTCAAGTAATCACTAAGACAACATTAGTGGGATTCGAACTCGTGCTATAGAAATAGTAAACGTTTTTGAGATGGAGTTCCGTTGAGAAAAGGATATGCGATAAACCATCGTTTTTTGGACTTTGTTCATCGGAAAATCTATCTCATCCTAGGTTAAATTTCAAAGTTCACTCAAATTTTTGCAAAAGGTAGCTCGAAACAAATAGAAACTTTTGAGGTGCCGTTTTTTCAGTTTTTACCCCAAACTCAAAATATGAATTTTTCAAGGTCAGGTGAAAAAATTTCCGAAAAAAAAATGTTCTTCCATTTTTTCGAAAGTAAGCTCAAAAGTAAGCTGGGAAAACACGGAAGAGAAAGTTGGCTTACGTCAAGCCGAAATTTTGAAGTTTTAGGGTTCGAAAAAATTAGAGAATGTTTTTTAAAATTTGACCATTAAAACTTCAAAATATCGACTTGACGTAAGCCAACTTTATGTTCAGTGTTTTCCTGGCTTTCGTTTTTATTTTCGGAAAAATCAAAGCACAATTTCTTCGACATTTTCAAATTTTGACCTCATTTCGACCGCCCACGCGTTTTTCATATTTGAGCAAAAAATTATTTTTTTTTCCATATCGCCGAATGTGCCAATATTGCCGAAAGTGCCCAATATTGCCAAATTTAAAAAAAAACTTTCAGCGATATTGCCCCCCCTGTATAAATGTTTGTCCGAAATACAGCATGCCACATTTTGCTTCCGTTCTTGATTTTTGCACAATTTACTATCCGTCGATCAAAACGTTCAAATTTGACAAACACGTAGGTTGCCAAATTTAAAAGTTTTGATTGGTGGATAGTAAATTGTGAAAAAATCAAGAACGGGAGCAAAAATGTGACACCCTGTATTATCCGATATATTTATCTAAATTCAACTTCAGATTCACGAATATGTTTTCGGAATTACTTCGAGGTATCACCGTTTGCTGATAAGAAAGGCAAGGGAAAATGTTTTACCACACCCTGTGTATCAGGGATCTGCAAAATTTCCAAAAAGGTTTGCTTTGGCCAGCTCTTCTCCCCAGATCTCTGCTGAGAACAATGGATTGGAAATCAATGCATTTAAAAAATATCCGATGGGAATTGTCAGAAGATATTTTGACCTTATTTATGGTGTCAATGCTTCTGCCCTATCTCTGATCGAAATTATTCAAGTCATAGATTTGTTATTTGATTGTGGATACACTGATAAAAACGACTACCCATGGCAATTCAGGAAAAGCAGCTAGATATATCGATTACGGAGGCTCTTGGTCCCTTTTTACTGGATTTTTAGCCAATTTTTTTTATTTAATTCAACTTTTGCAAACGACTCATCTGATTGAATTCTTAGATAGCTTAAACAAAGCACAATTATCTGGTTAATAATTGAATTTAAAAAATTGGTCCGAATCCGACGATTGTTACCAATTTTTTTAAGAAAAACTAGTAATTTAACAATTTCAGTAATCTCAGAAAATAGATGAAATAAATTAGTCCGACAAACCAATTTTTTTTATTTTATTTTTCACAAGATATTTGTGCTCAGTTTAAGCTATCTAAGGATGTTATCGGATAAGTTGTTTTTAAAAGCCGAATAAAATAGAAAATTTGGCTCAAAAACTAGTAAAAAGGGACCAGGAGCCCCCGTAATTGATATAGAGATAGTATCTCTGAGATACTAAAGATTAAAAAAAATATTTATTTCATTTTTGAAAAAAGATAATTGTACGCTCAAAAACATCAATTTTCTTTTATGGCAATTTTAAATGAGAAATTTTGAAAATTAAAAATGCCGATTCTATTTGCTTATCTTGTAGGGAAATTTTTACGGTCACTTTATGTCCTAGGATTTTTTTGTATTTTTTTTAAATATGGTTCATTGGTGAGTGACCTTTTAGTTTTCGATTTTCATGGAACTTAAGGTGGTAACCGACGGATGTATAACGCGATATCTACACATGATGGGAACTTAATTTTTGCGGCAAATTTTGTCATCGGTTTCATTTCAAAAAAATAAATTTCGGACAGAATTTTTTTCTGTAATTTCGAATTCTCTCTTAAGGATGTATTAAAAATTTGGACATCCTTTCGACATCTTTGATACATTTTTAGTAAGAAAATCGAATAAAATAAAAAAGTATTTTTTTCCCTTGTTTCATTTTACCGATAATGTCCAAGTTTAAAAAATTTCTTAAATAGGACGAGAAAAAAATGATTCGCAAGCAAAATGTCGAAAAATCAAAATTGAGAATATCCTTTTCCCAACGGAACTCCATCTCAAAAACGTTTACTATCTCTATAGCGCGTGTTCGAATCCCACTGATGTTGTCTAAATGATTGTCTTAGTGATTGCTTGAGTGATTACACACCGATAAAATTTAGCGGTCCCATTATCAAGACCCTTGCCTATAATCATACTCAAGAAATTCACTTTGACAACATTAGTGGGATTCGAACACGCGCTATAAAGATAGTAAACGTTTTTGAGGTGGAGTTCCGTTGGTAAAAGGATATAATTAAAATTCATACTAAATTCGATATCGAAATTACTCATAATCTAATGATTTAGATTGAACTTTTTTATTCATTTTTCACTTTACAAATTGTACGTAAATATATCAGCTTCAAAAAGAATGATAACTTATCTGTGTGAATTACTAGAAGAAAACATCGATCTTCTCTCTGTCCGCGAGAAAACTGAAATTTTCATCGGTACTATTCATCTACAACAAGAACCCATGTTGAGCTTGACGAGAAAGATTATTTCAGGAATACCATATGCTGAATTTGTTTTGTCTACGATGAGTTTCCTGAAAAAGAATGATACTTTCCTTCAAAATGAACCAAATATTATAATAATGACTGAAACAGGAGGGTTACCGGAGTCAATATCCATTTATCACACTTTTATAAATATCCCGGCCCTGATTAGCAAACGTTGTGTGTTTTTAAGTAGTAGGGCCAGGATATTTACAAAAGTGTGATAAAGGGATATAACTTACGAAAATAATTAGTTGGTTTATTTTTTTGTCTTTATTATCGTTAGCTCAATCAGAATGAATGTGAACCAGAACTAAAATTCCAAAAATTTGAAATACGGTTCAGAATCAGCAAAAAACTTTTTTTTGAGCTTATTTTAAAAAGTCTCACGCATAAGCCTACTACTCCCTGGATTTTTGACTGATAAATTTGAAATCTTTATTATTAAATAGCTGATGAGTATGCGAAGAGCTGTTACTATCGAAACCGCAATTTCTGTGTTTTGTTGTTCCCGAAAACTGAACTTTGAATTTCTTAAAGACCATAACATTTTGATTGAAATGCTTAATAGTAAGACATCAATCTTCAAAACGATAAAATGAGTGCCTTCCGGACACGCATGCTCGCACCGGTGTTCCAACCACTGTGTTTCAAAATTGTCCATATTTTTTTCCCAACGGATCTCCATCTCAAAAACGTTTACTATCTCTATAGCGCGTGTTCGAATCCCACTGAGGTTGTCTGAGTGATTGTCTTGAGTATGATTAATACAGGGTAAGGGTACAAAACGCAGGCCAAAAAAATAGGGCCCGCCACTGGGCCCATGGGGGTAATCTACCTCAGGAATTCGAAATAGGTTAAGCTCTAAATTGACCACGAAAGCGCTAGAGAGCAAAAACGCGGGCCATGTGCAGGCTCTAAAAATAAGGCTACGGGCAAATCAGTATCGGAAAGCCGACAATGACCGTAAAAAACTTGAAAAGATGCCCACAAGAGCCGCTAGAGAGCAAAACGCTCGCTATATTCGGCCCTAAAAAAATAAGCAGGATGTAAATGATTCCAGAGAAAACCGAAAATGATCATTAAATTTGAAAAATGCCCACGCCAGGCGCTAAAGAGCAAAAATGAAATGAAGAAGATGTTTATTTTGAAAAAAAATAAGATGTTCTTGATCGCCAATCAATTTTGCATTTCTTACATAATATTTTCAATGAAGAAAACATAGTCAGAAAATATTAATGAATTGGAAGTTGGAAAGAGAAGTTTCGTTTTGCTGATTTTCCTAACACAAAAAACTATCGAATTCTTTTTTGTTCAATTTCGCTTGAAATTTACACTTGAATTTACAAAAATTCCTCGAGAGATATAAAATATTGATTTTTTCTGGGCTACCAAATTAATCGTGTATAGTATATATCTTCTGTAGGCAAAGTTTTTCAAACAAAAAAATATTAACGTAGCTTTTTTTCAATTAAAACCAACCCTGGTAAGCTGAATACTCTGAGATTATAAGAGATTATCGAGAAAAGTTTTTTGTATCATTTGGTTCACTGGTAAAGACGTTTGAAATTACCGGTTTTCTGAGGCAAAACTTGGGAATTTTGATAAATATTTTTTCCGATAATATATCGATTTAATTTTTTTTATTTCGACATTGTTTTCAATAGTAATGCTTCCGGCGGGCCCTGCATGCTGTTGTATGATTAGTGTGACACTTAGGCTGACAACACTTTTTGATGTAAAAACAGGATGAATGCAAGAAAAATATGATTCTCGGGAAACCGTCAAATGCATTCCATAAATAAATATTCTGTTTAAATCATTAATTAAAATTTTTTATAAGGCTTCTCTCTTTAATCATAATTTAGATAGCATTTCCTCCCGGGGGAAGGACAATTTGTTTTAGAAGATAATGTGTACTACACTAAGGCATGGCAAAAATTTACTGAGAACAATCATACAAAAACATGTCTATTTTCGAAAAACTATTTCTTCTTCTATAAATATATCGATCTAAATTTTTGTATTTCGACACAAATTTTAGTTTTGCGCTCCGGCGGGCCCTGCCGGGGCTGTCAAATATATTATTATGTACATTAGGCTACACCTTACCTAAAAAAAACATTTTACCATAAACTTTAGCTGGTTTATAGAAAAATAACTATGTGTGTACACTTATGCATGGCAAAACTTTTCTCGGAAAAGTCTATGGTTATTGTTAAAAATATGGTCGTCTTGTAATCCTGCGGAACACAAACCCTATTTATATTACCCTAACCCTAGCCTATTACCCAAGAAAACAGCTTTGCGTCGTTCTTTTACACTGGACCAACGAGAGCATTTACCTAACCCTAATTCTAATACATTTCAAAATAGATTAATTGTAAGTGTCACATAAATTATGTACATCGGGCAGGCAAAACTTTTTGTCAAAAAAAAAATAGGGTTGGTGCAGAAGACTAGGTTCCTACGGAACCCTAATTCTTCTCACCCCAACCCTAATTTTTCTTTTCCTGACAAAACCCGGTTTTTTCTGTGTATTACTGGGCACGAGTTTCTAATATTTTTTTGAAATTTGACTTTGTTTTAGATTATTTGTTAAATGTTTTCCGCATTTCATACTTTATTAATAAGCATGATAAAAATCTTTATAAAACTAATTATGCCGAGATATATTTTTGATATTCTCTGAGCTTATTTCTACGGACATTTGAGATCATAGAGAATATGAAATATTATAACTTATTTGTGGAGAATTTTCACCTTCGAACAAATGTGTGTACATTTGATAAGGTTGAAAACTCAACTTTCGATCAAACCATGTTCATATTGTCCTCATTTTGCTCTCTAACGGCTCCTGTCACTTTGGAACATTTTAAGTTTCATTTTCGACTTGCTAAAACCAATTTACTCATAGGGCTTAACTGAAAAATATAGCAAATGCTTGACATTTGCTCTCTAGCGGCTCTGCGTGGTCACTTTGCACATTTTAATTGTCATTTTGGATATCCTGCTACAATTACCATAAATGTGGCAGCATATGCTTTGATTTGGCTGCCGTTTGTACCCTTACTCTATTTACAGGGCCTTTTTTTCAAAAAATGCTGATCTTGGGGAAACGGGCCCCGCGGGCATAAACTTTCGGTCAAAAAAATTTTCACAAAACTAAAGTGGTACAGAAACTCAATTAATTCTTTGGCCGTTTTTTTTATTTTTTTTAGTATGGTATTTTGCAATCCTTGGACGTGTGTATGCAGCGCAATCCACATATAGAATCAACCAGTATTATGTGCAATACTTTGTGTTGTTGAGAATTTGTGTTTTAAAAAAATAGACTCGCGACGCGCTTTTCGGATCACCGCGTACGGTGGGCGCCTTTCATTTGTTTCTCTTCGAAATGAGAGAAAATTTAATCTGTCATTTGGATTACTTTTTCTAACGCTTTTTGAGTCCGCCGTAAATTAAATTAACAAGATATTTTTCCAATTATAAAAGTAAATCAAAATCTAACCTTTTAAAATGAATACAATAATTATGATAATGTACAAAGATATTCCTTGAGACACGATTTTGAACCTATCATTCGTGAAAATTAGGATATCGGGGAAATTTCAATATCAACCATTCTGCGGGCTGGGCCGCCTGGCCACTGTTTTTCTGAGTCTGGGCTGGTCGGGTCGAGGCTTTTTTGGCCAGGCGCTGGCGCGATCTGGGCAGAGGAATCAGATGATTAAGAGGGTTCCGCACCGTATGAAAGTGTTTTGAAGGTCTTTTACAGAAAACGGTGAGAGCTACAAACTGTTATCTTGTATGGCTGAATGACCGAAACCTCGCGCGGCAAGGTTCTTATGATTTTGAAGTTCTACTAAATGCCCATTTACACCAGTAAACGATTTAAAACGGTAATTTCAAATCTTAAAAATTTCAGCGACTTCCGAAAAACACGAAAAAAAGGTTAAAATTCTTGAGATTATGTAAACAATGCAGTAGTCAACTACTTGAGGCCAAAATTTTTATTGCTCGAATTCTCGAAATTTTCTCAAAAACTTGGATTTGACAAGTGTCGCCATAAAATTTTCTCAGCGTCTTGAGTTCTCATTTAATTTTTTTTTGCATTCTTATATCTCGAAC
>SCLH01001350.1:83085-110136 GCA_004367855.1 Oikopleura vanhoeffeni
TTTTTTTCCTGACAAACAAGTTTTGCACGGTTTTTTCCTGTGTATACTGGGCACGAGTTTCTAAATATTTTTTTGAATTTGACTTTGTTTAAGATTATTTTGTTAAAAATGTTTTCCGCATTCTATACTTTATTAATAAAGCATGATTAAAAATCTTTTCTAAAACACTAATTAATGCCGAGATATATTTTTGATATTCTTGAGCTTATTTCTACGACCTTTAAAGATTCATAGAGAATATGAAATTAATTATAACTTATTTTGTGAGAATTTTCACCTTCGAACAAATGTGTGTACATTTGATAAGTTTGGAACTCAATTTCGATCAAACCAGGTTTCATATTGTCCTCATTTTGCTCTCTAGCGGCTCCTGTCACTTTGAAACATTTTAAGTGTCATTTACGACTTTCCTTAAACCAATTTACTCAATAGGCTAACGAAAAAATAATCCAGCAAATGCTTGACATTTGCTCTCTAGCGGCTCTTGTGGTCACTTTGGCACATTTTAATTGTCATTTTGGATATCCCTGCTACAAATTAACCATAAATTTGGTGAAGCATATGCTTTGAATTTGGCCTGCGTTTTGTACCCTTACCTTATACAGGGCTTTTTTTTTCAAAAAATGCTGATTCTTGGGAAACGGGGCCCCGCGGAGCATAACTTTCGGCCAAAAAATTTTCACAAAACCTAAAAGTGGTCCGAAAATCAATTAAATCTGAGTTAGTCGAATTTTTTCGGACCAACCTTACTGTAACCCATGAAACAACCGGACATCCTATCAAACCATCCGAGAGTTAAATTATGTTTTTGTTTAAATTCAAAACGATAACCTTTTTACAGACTCCTGTATAATGCTACTCCTTCGATATTTTGTTCGATCATCAATCCCTGTCACTGTAAGAACGGTCCAAACAAAAATCTACGAAATTTTAGATTTTTTGGAAAAAGAACCCCCAGAATTCACATTTACATCCATTGGCTGTAAAGGACCTGATGGCCCTACATTAAAACAATGCCTAAGAAGCTACGAAAAAAAATTTGGACGAAATCAAAATATTTTTATGGAAACTCAAGGAATACAAATATTTAAAATTCTTAAGACCGCAGTGTATGAAATTAATGTCAGAGGAGCCGGTTCTCTAGACGACAAAGCTGTAGGCGCGATAATTCAAGGAAAAATTGTACTAAAAAAAGGCGAAAAACTTCATATTGCCATAGGTAGGGTTTCGCACGGGAAAACTAAAATTTAGGGGGTTGAAAGCGTTAAAATACAATTTTTTATAAATAATTGTCTTTCGTCATTAAGTGTTAATAATATGTTGTTTTACAAATATTTTATTTATGATTTGAATTGATGATTTCGATATCAAATATAAATAATTATGTATTTTATTGCCGGGAAATTTCCAAGGCGAATATCAGATGTTACAAAGACAAAAATTTCGAAATAATAGCTCAAAAATTGCGTGGGCATATTTTTACATTTTTTTATTACCAAAATTAGGGTATTAGAAATTTTGATGAAATTAAATTAGCAGACACGTTCAAATTGCCATTTTAAACATAAAAATCTAAAAATCCCCGCAAATTTCTCCAATAAACGTTTTTTTCAATAATTTTCTTAGCTTATTAATTCCACCTTAGAGCTTATTTTTTGTTTTCAGTTTATTAAAGTAATGTAAGAACGATATATTCTTTTGATCAAGGGGCTGTATAGGCTGAAAAGGTTTTTTCAAGCGGTCATAACTTTTTATTCCTTCATAAAGATCTTATAAAAATTTCAAAAATGATAGTTCGTAATCTCTAGAAAAAATTTCTCTCCTTATTTTTTCATAGCATGTTCGACCAACCGGTAAATTGAGTTAACGGCGAACAAAATTTTTTTTCTAAAAGTTTTATTTTTTCACCTTATTTCAAAAGAATTTATTTTTTCACAGAACATGTATATTTGCAAAATAAAATTGATAAAGTGATAGTGTTGTTTTTTTTATTTTTACTTCAAAAATAACGAAAAGTGCTGTTTTTGGTCATTTTTATCACTAAAAGTCGTATTTTTTTCATTGTAATTACGAATCCATTTTTATACGAACTGAAAATTTTCGAGGCAATTTAGAAAAAACTGGTAGTGTCCGAATTTTCAATTTCAGGTCTTACATTGATCACATTTTGAAAATTATTTTTTGAGCTCAAGGCCATCGTATCAAATTTTCAATAGTATCAAACGATTCGCAACTATCATGTTTCTGGAAACGGGATTATAAATTATGGGCAAATTATTTACCGTTCTCGCGCAAGAACAAAATACATTTTCTCATTTTAAACACTTCAAAAACATTTCAATATTTGTTTGGAAATTTTTTTACAATTGTTCAAATTCATATAACTAAACAGGCCACGTTGAGATCAAAAATCGGGAAATTAAGTTGACAATACTACGAGTTCAGAAGATATAGACTGCCTATACAACCCTCCCAAATGCCTATCGCAATCGATTTTTCAGGCTCACTTTACCTGAAAACGATACTTTATTTGTTTAATTTATGTAACAAAAAAACTTCAATCGCGCAAGCAAATTGACACGTTCAACCCCCTTAACCCATGGAAGCATAAAAAAAAAGTTCCGCGGAGGCACCAGAGCCTTTCAGCGCTATTTGAGCGCTGTTCACAGAAAACTCTTATGAGATCAACCTTCAATTTTTCCTTTATGATCAAGTTGAAGAGTTAAATTTTCGAAAATTGTTTTTTCAAAATCTTTAAACTTAATGTTTAATTCTAGTAAAAAACGTCTGAAAAACAAAGTTTATGAAACCACGTGATACTACCTCATGGTAGGCCCCAAGAAATGTATGTTTATCTCAATAACTGCGCAGTGCTCTGTTCTACTCAATACTTTTGTCCGATTGAGATACTATATCTGTTGGGAATCAAAAGATATTTTTATATAAGTTCAAAATATTTATAAAAAAATCACGTTTTGTAGGAAAAAATTGTTAGTACCACTTTGGCATGATTTTCACATAATTAAATATTTTTTCAAAACATATCATTTTATCCATACTAATATCGAAAAAAGATATCTTGAAATTTCAATGATGAAACAAAAATTTTCGCCCGAGAAATTCCTGGAATGTAATTCTTTTTGCTAAATGGACTCAAAAGACTTTCCTAAAAAACTGGCTAATTTCAAATTATTTTTTCAGAAGTAAGACTTTAAGCGAAAATGTATGCGTGTGAGCATTTCAAAGGGCTATATGCGGAGACTCTTGAAAAATATGACGTTTGGAACAAATTAATTTTAAAGATGTCAGATCATTTAAAAAGATGCAAGCTACTGCTTAAAATTATAAAAACTTTTGCAGTTTAGGCTCGAAATTTTTTATTTTTTCAAAAAAAAACTCAAGAAAAATTTAGGCTTAAACATAGGCAAATTCGAAAACGTTTTTTCATTTTTTAGCAGTAGCTGGCATCCTTTAAAAATATTTTATACTGAACGGGAATTTTTTTCAAGGGCTTGAAACATTTAAAAAAAATGTCCAGCAAAAACACTTTTTTGCCGTTCTTACCTCACCTTTAGAGTCCTCGTTTAATATTAGAAAATTTCACCTTGCGCAACCTTAGCTAAAGGACAACAAGCACTAAGTGGTTTGGCTGGAAATGGTGGAACATTCATTGCGAGACGTATAAACAATGTTTTTGAACCGCTGATGGTTGCAGGTGGTGCTGCCGGTACATATGACGAAATAGAACCAGAAGAAATACTCATGGCAAATGGCAGAACTGATAAATTCGGAGGAAGTTCTAATATTCTCAACATTATAAATAAAAAAATCGGAAGGAGTAGTGAACTTGCTGATAAGCACCATTTTACTGGAGGAGGTGGATTTTGTGCCTGTCCTCCTTTAAACAATGTATCTAAGAAGACTGTTGGGGATACCCCAAAGTTAGGGTGGCCACGGTCAAATTGAAATAGTTAATAGAAAGGTCCAAGCATTTAACAAAAAAATTTAAATAACTTCAATACAAAGACAAAAAAAGGGACATGGAGTAAAATGTATTTAAGGGGGTGGTCGTCGCATTTTAAGGGGTTTTCAATAGCGAATTGTTGCAAAAGTACAAATCGTTGGACCAATTTTTACATCTCTTTGATATATTTAAACAAAAATCTTGCATCCTAAAAAAAAATCGGAAGTGACGGATGGCTCGTTCAATCAGAAACGTGCTTACAAAAGTGACGGAATTATGTTTTTCAAAATGTATCTCCTCCCTGAGTTTTTAAGGTTCAACAATGATACATGATTTAAATTGACGGACAGAACGTGAGCAGACCGCTGAGGTGAGTTTTTTGAAAAATTCTTAAATTGGCTTCAGAATCACCAAAAAACAGTATTTTGCATTAGTTAACATAGGGTCAAAATAATGTTTTTGCGGATTCTGAAGCCAAATTCAAGAATTTTGTCAAAAAACTCACCTCAGCAGTCTGCTCACGTTTTGTCCGGTTTATCAAAATTATGAATCATTGTTCTACCTTGAAAATTCAGGGAGAAGATACATTTTGAAAATTAGTTTTTTGTCACTGAGGGACGCTAACAAATGAACGAATTTTATTTAAATCATTTTTCTAATTTAACTGTTTTTTTTTAAATATCTTGTTTTTGTTAACTTTATTTTACTTTTTTTAAACGCATATCCCTTTACGAGGAAGATAGATATTTTCGTGTTTGGTCTAGTACATTATTTACGTTAATTAATTCAATTTTTGAAAAAAACAGTACTATTTTGGCCAACCTTATTTTTTGAATAAACGGTCACGTGATCATTTTTGGGCTATGGTGTAATCGAAAAAAAGTATTAGATTTTTTGTCTGATTGCGGTCAAAGGTTTTATTCAATGATTCTAAAAAAAATTTGCAAAAAATAAATACTGTAATACAGTAAAAATTTTCAAAAAAAAACGCACAAACATCATTTTGTTAATCGCTAACTTTTTAACTGATCTTGTCATTAATGTTTAAGCGTCGTAAAATGCGATTAAATGGTGAATGGTCACTACTTGCCGGAAATCGAGTCTACGAGTTAAACTTTCTCACTGGTAAAATTTACAAAACTTTTCATCATGCATTATACTAAGTAATCAATACTATAGTAATCAATATTTTTTAAAAAAAAACTTCAAACCACTTAACGATTGCTGAAAATACATTTTCAAATATTATATCGTTTGTGAACGCAAGTAACATTTTCTTTAATATTCTAGTGCGACTTCCACTAATTTTTTTAGACAAGCAAGAGCGAAATAAAAAATTCGGAGCCCGAGTGTCGATTTTTATACCGCTTCTTAAAGCCAAAATTGGGACTCGAGTTTCGATTAATATTTGAAAAAAAATCACCATCTACAAACTAACGTAAAAATTCTCGCGTTAAATTTTTTCTTTCGATAATTTTCTTAGTTTTCAAATTCTACATTAGATTTTTATTTTGTTTCAAGTCTAATTTATTCGTTGAAAGGTTCAAATTTTCCTTGATCCGAACCCTAGTCATGAACGAAGACTGAGAATCAATCATAAAATTTATTTCGGTCACGTTTCTAGAGGTCGTACAGCTCATGAAGAATATCGAAAACGTGGTTTTGCATGGCAAAGTTTTATCGCTACCTTTTCTATTGATTCAAAATGAAACAATGTCTCTAATGTTTTATGTTTATACTTTTGTAGTTTAAGGGGGTATATCTGTCTGATTAAATGAAGGCTTTGAGCACTTAAAAATGCTGCCAAATTGATACGGGGTGATAATAATGTTACTAAGAACCCAATCATAAACAAAACAATTTTGTGCATTTTTTCGATTTTTTTCTAAGTATTGTTTACAAGATGAAGTAAAAAAATAACGTTGCTCGAATTTGACCACTTAACACTTCAAATGCCTTGACGTAAGCCAAATTCTTCATCACGTGTTTTACGGCTTTCTTTCTGAGCCTTTCGATAAAATGAAGCTCTTTTTTTGAAATTTTTCGGAAAATATGACCAAAAAAATCATATTCAGTTCTAGCTCGAAACTGTACAAAAAAGCTTCGAGAATCTCTACAGTAGTTTGGAATACTTGATAAACTTGAGCCATTTTGCAGAAATATCCTCGGAGAGATGATGATTTGAAGTCGTAATGCAAAAATCGTCGTTATTTGGCGTCTAGAGATTGTTTCAGATTCGCCGGATCAAAAAAAAGCCTCCGAGTGAAAGAATGTATATCACCGTTACGTGATTGTGGAAATTTGAGCTCATTTGAGTCATACAGTTGGGAGGTGATGAGATTTTGAATTTATTGAAATGTTACCTTGTTCGATACTGTACTATTGGGGTGTAAATGGCAAAATAATGTGTGATGTACTTTTTCGCAAGATTATAGATAGATCTACAACATTAGCATTTCGGTTTTTCTTATAAGCTTTGTTTTCAGAATACTTCAACCGTGATATGTCCAAGATCTCAGATATACCCCCTTATAATATACCCCCCTAATTTTTGCATGAATTTGGTTTTAGTACAACTTAACTTATCACCGTATCAACTTTGGAGCATTTAAGTAGCTCTAAGTAGCGTAAGTACCGTAGACCTCAGAATTGGATAAAAGTCGGTCACCAAGGGTTATTTGTTGGAGAATATTCTGCTCAAAAGAAAATATGAAAATTTTTGAAAACAATTTTTAAATTTTTTTTCAAATATTCCCGATGCTAATGCAATAGCGTTTTAAAAACAGTCGATTTTAACCATGCCTGGAGATGCCTTAAAGTTTTCTCACTATTTTATCTCGTTACAATATCGACGATTTGCGAGATCCCAGAGTGAGAATTTTAAATTCCCAAAGTCATGAAGGTCACGTGATTCTTCGTCATAATCGAAGAACTTTTCGGGATGCGGCTTGTTCTTAATTAGTGTTGTTTGGTCGTTCGAAACTGCTAGCTATGCTAACTGGAAATTATGGTGACGAATAGCGGGATATGAGAGCAATATGTCTGACCCGCTGAGTAAGTAGCACAAGTACCGTATATAGTCGAATAGCCAATTTTTGGCCAGAATACTTTATTTTGGGTGATAGGTCGCATGGCAAAATTAAAATAATTGAAATTTTTTCCCACTTATGTAATTTCAAAATCGACTTTTTTCAACTAAAATGCCCTTTTAAAAGAGGTGGTTTCTGGTGTTAAGATAGTTTAGTTTAAAGGTTGCTAAATAAACTTCTGGCAGCTTTGTGAGACTAAAAAAATCTGGCCTGAAAGGCCTGAGAAAAAGTTTCAATTAAGAGCCACTCTTTGTTTGCAAAAAATTGATTTTCTCTGAGTTGCTGATGACATGTTGCCATCGGGATGTATAATACAATTCGACAATTTGTATTTTAAATGGAAACCGAGTCGTTTCTCATCATATTGAATTTAGCTAGTAATAGTGAAATGCTATTATAGGCCTGTCAAGACTTCTTTTGGCACTAGGGTGAGTGCGTTAGGACTCGACCTGGAAACAGATCGAGAGCTGTCGCAGTCCGAAGAAGCGTTATCATTTTCAATGTGATTTTTTGTACAAGACGTTGCAATTACACCACCTGCAACGAGATTCTACCCCCCCACTGCACAGAGTGTATCAGAACACACCATAGTTGAGAGCGCACCGGTAAAACTAAGAGCCGAATACAGTAGTTGATACAAATTCTTTGACCACACGGCCCCCCGCGAGTTGTTGACCAGAAAAAACGATTCCGGGCACAAAAAAATGTTTTTGGCCATCTAGTGGTCAGAAACTGATTTATTGAATACGCCCATTAGAGCACGAAGCTTCGGATTTGAGCATATAAAACTCAATTTACTCGATTTTCAGAATAAGCCTTGTCACAAAAAATTGCTCTTTTCTACTGGTCACAACCAGAGGCCAACCTAAGTTCTTTTTTTGGACTTGCAGTACCACCAAGAAACAATTGGGAGGGGCTCATGAACCTATTGCAACTATGGTCATAATGACTGAGAGGTCCGCTAGAGAGCAAAAACTAGAGAGCAAAAAGTTTTTGCTCTCTAAGCGACCTTTCAGTACATTATGCCCCGTAGTTGCTAAAAGTTCCTTCAAAAAGTCGACCCTTCCCGATCTTTTATATTGGCTCGCCGACCCTCAATCAAAACAACTGGTAACCGAAAAACGCTGAATTTCAGGGCCCTAAAAAAGTCAGCTTTTTAAAGCACTGCTCATACGGCTCTTCGCTAGAACTGGGATCACACACTGAATCGGATCACGAAAATTGACCTTAAAATTACGATTTTTTTTGAAAATTATGTCTTAAAAAAAAATCCGAAGTCTTAAATGACCAACCAAAATCTCTAAACAATGAGCTTGAACACATTAGAAACCGATCATTTTGTTATTTTTGAAACCTTATTCAAATCGAACTTGTCAGTACTGTTACCGTATTAAACAAAAAATGCATCCAATATGCATTTCGGTCTAATGATAAATTTTTAGGAAATTTCTTTCCAAATTCTCGAAATTAAAATAAGGGGAATTACTTCGGGGCTGTTCCGAAGTATTCCGCCGGCCAAATATTAAGTCTGAAAATTAAGGACAGAGTGTACGTTTTTGATGGTGTAAAATTTTAGCTGAAACTCTTTTGGTGCACTACTTGGCCGCGTTCGGCGGTCCGAAGTATACTTTTTATACAAAAAAAATCACAAGATGTTATGCTGTTTTTCGCCATGTATAGCTTAACTTTTGTGTGTAGAGCGTAAAATTTTGCTCCAGATTAAAATCTCAAATTTTATGCACGGAAAGATCACCGTGATGTACAAACCAGAATGGAGGTGTCCGAAAACCGAATTATTTAAATGAATGGATTTAGCGGTGCTTAGAAAGATGCGAAAAGCATCGACTTTTGTGAAAGGTATAAGCAAACTTTATTGTCAATTTCAGCATCAAAAAAAATTTATGAAGAACTTAGTAACAGTGTCATAGAGAATCATGTATTAATTTTTTTCTAAAAACGATAAAATTAATCCGGGCCGAAAGGCGATAAGAAAGATTTTATATTTTTATATTGCAGTGTTTTTGGAAGACATACAACTTATCACTATTCTCTCAACAAGTGTTTTATTCACGTTTTCGGCTAACAGCCATTCAGTGTGATAGGTTTGGATGAACAGAGAATCGGAACCGTGAATTTTTTTAGCGCGCAATCAGCGTTCAAATATTCGAAATTACAATTAAAAAGTCATAAGGTGCATTTTTTGCGAAAATTATTTATGCGAAAATAATAACTCGAGCCTCCAATAACATTAATTTTATATAACTTTTTCAAAAATAAGCCCCAAATCAGCGATGGCGATAAGGGGGCTTTATACCGTTTGTCAAATTTGGTAAAAACAGAACACAAATCGGCCGAAGCCGAATAAAAGGAGTATTTTTATTTAATCAATTTTGGTTGAAACAAACTGAGCCTCCAATCGGCCGAAGGTCGATAAGGTGGATTTAGATTTTTTATTTAATTTTGCTGAAGCATTGAGCTCAAAATCGGCCTGGAGGCCGATAAAGGGCGGAGTTTATATTTTAATTTTATTTTATTTCATTGAAAAATGACACAAATTCGGCCCGAAGGCTATAAAGGGGGATACTATATTTTTTATTAAATTTTTTTAAAAAATGAAAACGGGCCGATGGCCGATGGCCGAATAGGAGGGATTTTTTCACTGTTTGTTTAAATTTTGCTGAAAAATAAACCCCAAATCGGCCGAAGGCCGATAAAGGGGATTTTATATTTTCATTATTTTTGTTGAAAAAATAACATCGCCTTAGGCAGATTAAAAGGGGATTTTTAATTTTTACATTTTTTCCAAGAATGCAGCCCTTAAAACGGCCAAGGCCGATAAAGGGGATTCTTTTCAATAATAATGAAAAATGCAGCCTCAAAATAAAGGCGGAGATGAAAAGGAGATTTCATATTTTAATATTTTTATTGGAAAAATGAGCCCAAATCGGCAAAGGCCGATAGAGGGGGGGCTTATATTTTTTTGTTAATTTGTTGAAAAAGAGCGCCCCAAATCGGCCGAAGGCGAAAAGGGGATTTATATTTTATTTCATTTTGTTGGAAAACTGAGCACCCAAAGCGGCCGAGGCCGATAAAGGGGGATTAATTATTTATTAATTTGTTAAAAATAGCACCAAAATCGGAAGCCGAAGCCGTAAAAGGGGGATGTTAAAAATTCATTAACATTTTGTTGAAAAATGAGCCTAATCGGCCCAAAGGCCGCATAAAAGGATTTTATATTTGTATTATTATCTCGTTCAAAATTCAACCCAACTCGGCCGATAAAAGGCAAACTTTATAAAAATTTCATTAATGGGTGTCAAAAACTGAGCCTCAAATCGGCCGAAGGCCGATAAACAGGTTTTTATATTTTATTTAGTTGTTGTTGAAAAATGAGCTCCAAAAACGCGCCGACCGGCCCCCGATAGAAGGCCGATTTTTATTTAATTTGTTTGAAAATGAGGCCAATACGCGAAGGCCTATAACAAAGATGTTTACTTTTAAACTTTGTTAAAAAATGACCCAAATCGGCCGTAAGGCCGATAAGAGGAATATTAGTATGTTAATACATTTAATTTGTTGAAAAACCAAATGGCGAACGGCGGTAAAAGAGGGATATTTTTTTAATTTTATTTCTGTTGAAAAATTAGGCCCAAATCGGCCGAAGGCTGAAATAAGAGTAATTATATTAATAATTTAATTTGTTAAAAAATGAGGCCCAAATTGGCGAAGGCCGTAAAGGGGATATTGATAATTTATCTTTGTTGAACAATAGGGCCCAAATCGGCCGTAGCCGATATAAAGGGGTATAACATTTGAATTTCTTTTCTTTTATCAAGTGAGCCAAAGGGCCCGAAGGCCGATAAAGGGGTTATTAATTTTACATTATAATTTTGTTGAAAATAAGTCAAAATCGCGAAGGGGGTAAATCTCATAAATTGAGGCTGAACCCACAAATTTTTTTGATCATTTGAATATTTTTTTCTGAAAAAAAAAATACTGAAGATGACTGGTAGTATTTTTATCTCCATACTTAGCCAGGAACGTACTTTAACATCATTTTGAAAATATTTGTCTTACATTTTAAGCATTTTTAATTTAAAAATTATGGATGTTCAGGAATTAGAAAGTAACTGTTTTGGAAAAAAAAAATTTCGAAATTCCAAGTTTTGACTAGTAATAGTCTCCTCGAGGTCAATCAGCTGGTTCATATATATGTTCAATATTGTGATCAAAAATCCAGAAAGAAAAGGCTTTTCGCGAGCCTCTTAAAATCAGCTCAAACTTATTGTTTTTTCTGCGTTTTCTAGACGAATTCATTTCGAATTTCCTATAACTTAGAGAACAGACCTGCGTGTGGGTTATAAATATCGAAAAATAATTTTTCTAGCCCCAAAATCACAAGAAAATAGTTTTTTTTCTAACAAAATATGACTTCACTGTCGACCTGTTCCTGATTGTCGACCATCAGTGATCCTCATTATTGTTTTGGGTCTGGATTTAAGGTTCACTTGATCTATCTAGCTAAAATTAGTCTCAACCAAGTATAGTTTACGATATTTGCCCTCAAAAACCAAGAAACGGGCATTTTCTTACGACGGGTACCCTTTATGGTGGTGCGAACGGGTATGAAAGATGTTTTCGAAATGTATTTCACAAAAATAGGTCGAGCTAGTACAAATTTTAATATATCTGGAAGATCGAACCTCGGCTGCAAGTCATAATTTTTTGATTTAACTAAATGGCAGTAACCAGAGAACGATTCAAACCGGTATTCCAATCTAGAAAAATTTTCAGCGCCTTCAAAAAACACGAAGAAACTGTGAAAATTCTTGAACTTATGTAAAGCTGCGCAGTAGCGAACTACTGTTTAGGGAATTTCTTAATTCTCGAACTCCAAAAATTTTCAAAACTAAGTTTTGACCCTAAAGTTGTAACTTTTCATTGACTTTCTATAACGATCACAAACATGTTAGTAAAGCTGTGAAGAGCCATTTTTTTTAAATGATTCTACTTTCATTCGTGCGCGAACTTCAAAATGTGGTGTTATATAAAGTATAAGTTTCTGTTTTTTTAATATTTGAGTCGTTTCTTGCTTTTGGATCCCCTACGAAGACGTTCTTATGTTTGAAATACATATTATGTAAATATGTGCCTGAAATTGCAGGAGGCGATTGAGGGGGTTTTTATTTTTATCCATTTTTTTCAAAATCATAAAACTTAAATAATATTGTCAAATTTGAAAAATTCCTGAATTTGGAACTCATTTCTGACAAATTGAGGGCCGATTGAGGGGCTCTTTTTCTCAAAAAATAAACTAAAAACCTTTTTATCGGCCTTTGACCGCTTGGGGCTCATTTTCAACAATTTCAACACAAATGCCCCTTTAATCGGCCTGCGGCTGATTTCGCCTCATTTCCACAAACTTAGGGGTGGGCGTCGTGAATTTTTTGACCTTTATACAATTTATTTATGATACTTAATATCGGTTCTGACTAAGTTTGATCAAGAACATCTCATGGTGGCAATTATTTTTTTAAAACAATCATACAACATATTAGAATTTTCAAAATTCAAAATTTTTAGCTTAACCCATAAACGTATCCTACCTGGATATGACCATTTTTTATGGTAAATATGACCGCCTAAACGATGCACTGAAATTACAATTATCGAAAATGTCTTAATCGAATTCTAAGAAATTTCACATTTTTTTAAACTAATTTGTTAAACCGTAATTATTGAATTTGACGCGATGGTCATAATTTCGATTAAGTGTAGCCAATTTTGATCAGCTGAAATCTTCACGCTCTAATTTGGTGGTACTTTGTTCGATCAGAACGAACTTTTTTCGAACTTTCATTCTGGTTAACTTATAGCTCATATTTCTAGAGATTCTAGGGAATCAAAAAATTCCGAGCCAAACCATATTGAGCGACACTATATTTATCTCAACTGAAGTCGCAACAAACGGTCTATTCTGAATCATCCGTCTAGGAGCAAGTATCACTTGAAGACGAAAAAATAAAATCGCGTTCAACAGTGAAGTTCTAGACAATTCAAGAATGAAATTCGAAAAATGGCCAACCATATTGTGGAGCTCACTTTTTTCCGTACTCTGTGTTAATTTCAGACCTTTGGTATGTGTGGGTCTAAAAAAGACAGATTTTAAAAAAACTGTTTAGTGTTCTAGAATACGACTCCGCCACCTGGTGTGTGATGTAACAATGTTCGTTTGGAGATATGGAATCGTAGGCGAAGCCTTAGAATATAACACGATATCCTCAGATTTTTTCACAACGCCGAAGAATTATATGCGGCGGGATTGAAAGTTTATCGGCTTCGGCTCGATTTTGGCCATTTATCGAACAACAAATAAAATTTAAAATATAACCCGCCCTTTTATTCGGCTCGGCCGATTTGGGGTCATTATGTCAACAAAACTTAACATTTATAAAATCATAATGATCAATCTCTATCGCTTCGCGATTTGAGGCTCACTTTTCAACAAAATAAAATTAAAATATCATATCCCATTATTGCAAATTGGGGCTCATTTTCAACAAAATAAGAATCGAAAATCATTATATCCCCGCGTTGATCGGCCTTCCGGCGATTTGGGCTCATTTTTCAACAAAATAAAATTCAAATTATAATATCGCCCATAATCGGCTTCGGCCGCCATTGGAGCTCATTTTTCAACATAATAAAATACAATAATCCCCCTTTCATCGCTACGGTCGGCTCTTGGGGCTCATTTCCTGGAAAAACAAAATTATTGAAAATATCTATTAACACGCCTTTATCAGCCTTCGCCGATTTGCGGCTCATTTCCACAAAAATTAAAATATACTAACCCCTTTATCGGCCTTCGCCGATTCGGACCTCATTTTTCACATGATTAAAAAAAAAAAAATCCCTTTTATCCGCGTACGGCGATTTGGGGCTCATTTATTTAAACAAATTCATAATTGAAATATATAACCCCCCTTTAATTCAGCCTTCGGGCCGTTTGGGCTCATTTTTCAAGACCGTAATTAAATAATAAACAAAAAGTTGTTGTATCGCCTACGGGCGATCGGGCTCATGTTTCAATCATATAAAATAATTAACGAATCTTTTTTTATCGCCTACGGCCGATATGGCCATTTTTCAACAAAATTAAATTGAAACTAATTACCCCCTTAAATCAGCCTCGCCGATTTTGGAGCTCATTTTTCAACATATGTTAAAAAATACAACAAAATCCTTTTAATGGCCTACGGCCGATTTGGGGGCATTTTCAACAAAATTAAATAGAAATATACATACCCTTTAATCAGCTTCGGCCGATTTGGGGCTCATTTCTCAACAGAATTTTAATTTAAAATATACCTAACCCCTTCTCGGCCTCGGAGGATTTGGAGCTCATTTTTCAACATAATTAAAAATTAAAACTAAAATCTTCTTTTAATCGCAAGGCGATTTGGGCGCATTTTCAATACAAAAATTAAATTGAAAATAATCATTACACCTTATCAGCCTCGGCCGATTGGGGCTCAGTTTCTCAAATCAATAAATTGAAACATATCATTCCCGGCCTCTATTAGGCCTTCGGGCCGATTTGAGCTCATTTCTCAACCAAAATTAAATTGAAAATACTAACCCCTTATTCGGCTTCGGCCCGATTTGGAGCTCATTTTTCACATAATTAAAAAATAAACATAAAATCGCTCTTTTATGGCTACGGCCCATGTGGGCGCTCATTTTTTACAAGAATTAATTGGAAACAATAAATACCCGCCCTTATCAGCTTCCGCCGATTTTGGGCTGCTTTTTCAACATAATTCATATAAAACATAAAATTCTTTTTATCGCCTACGGCCGATCGGGGCTTCATTTTTCCAGATAATTAACCTAATCAATCTAAAATCTTTTATCGCCCTACGGCCAGATCATGGGGTCTCATTCGTTCATACAAATTACTGAAAATATGAGTGCACCTTATTTTATCAGCCTATACCGCCGCTCGCAACTCATTCATTTCAATGCGTAATCAATATGTAGATGAGCGACCCTTAAAAGCATCAACCGTTTATGTATCGGCCTACTGATTGATGCCTCACGCCCACGCAATGTGGCTTCAAGATTCCTGCTGTACTCTAGAATCAGACTTCATGTATATTGAATATTCAATATACATCGACCATTTTTTTTTGAAAAAAAGTGAAATGTATCTAAAATTATTAAAGCACTAATTTGGTCGATTATTTTCAGAATAAGATGAAATGCAAACACGAAGGTTAAACATAAAACCAAATTATTCAATTTAGGTCATTTTAATTATAATCACAATATATTTATCAAATTTTACGCACAGAAGGTGAATTGCATGTTATTCTGGTTTTTTTCAAACCACATTGGAACCAAAATTCTGAAGTTTTTCAAAAAAATTTTAATTTCTATTCTAAGGGAGTTATGGTCGCATTTTAAGGCCAAAAAATCAAGGGTTTTTTCAGCGTCGCCTCAATGAAATACTAGACACAGCACGAACCACTATGGTTCAGTTTAGGGATAATTGAAACATTTAATCTTGCCTTCCACAAAACACATCGAGGCCTCTGATTAGCCGACCAATCAGGAACGACCTTTCAAAGTGCACTATTTTTCGACTTCAAAAGCCTACTCTCCGATTTTGAAGATAGAAGATACTTTTAATAGCTTTTATTGAAAGAGAAGTGGGCAGAGCCCTTGTTGGTTTTACTCAAAAAAATTTCATCCGGGCTTAAATGAGCAAAACACTTTTCTTTTTTTTTTGGCCAGTTTTTTTAAAGCTCATTAGCACCGGATGAAATTTCTTTTGAGTAAAACTCAACTAGGGGCTTGCCCACGTTTCTACTGTGGTCAATAAAAGCTATAAAAGGTAATTCTCTATCTTCAAAACTCGGAGGCGTAGGCTTGAAGTGAAACAATTAGCTGCCACTTTTGAAAAAGGTCTCTGATTGGTCCGGCTAATCAGAGGCCTCCGATGTTTTTGTGGAAGCAAGATTAATGTTCAATTATCCTCACACTGAAATCCATATGTTCGGTGCCTTGTTTCTAGTATTTCCATTGAGGCGTTACGCTGAAAACCCTGGTTTTTTTTGCTTAAAATGCGACCAGTATCCTTAAGGGTATGGTGGGACCTAATTTGACTTTTCTCGATAAAGTATTAGCCGCAACAGGGCCTCGAGGATATAATCAGATAGCCAATTTTGTAGAACAGCCTTCATCTTTGCCGTACCACCTATGTGTCAAAACTTTTTTGCATGAAACACCCCAGAACACATTAGCAAATAACAAGGGAGACCTAGCCAAAACCGCAATTCCTACGTCCCTCTCAGTTAATATTTTGAAATTAAACCTAAATTTTAACATAACCTGTATAATTAGTATACAAAACTTTACCAATGGCGTTGTTTGTTGATAAGTGCTATATTTTCTCTAGAACTGCAAAAAACACCGTTTTTTTGGACATTACGCCGAAAAATCCTACTCCTCCAGTTCAAATTTGCAATTAGTTCAAAATTTTGCAAAAAGCTAGTTCAGACAAATAGAAACTTACAGGGCGTTTTTTGCAATTTCGACCCCAAAACCAAAATATGAATTTCCAGGTCAGTGAAAAAATTTCCGGAACAAACAAGTGCTTCGATTTTTTCGAAAGTAGATTAAAGAAAGCTGGGGAAACACTGAGAGAAAGTCTGGCTTACGTTAACGCCGATATTTTGAAGTTTTAGTGGTCAAATTTGACACAAACGTATTTTTGAAACTTAATTTAGAAGAACATACTTAAGAAAAATCGAAAAAACGCAAATTTTCGAATTTTTTCGTTTGTTCTTTATTTGGGTGTTTGTGCTTTTACAAACTCAACGACGATTTGTGCTTTTATGACATTATAACTGCTTTGAAGAATGTACGGAAACACAATACCCTTAATTCGAAAGTTTCGAACATTGGACAAGTTTGATATCACACGTACCACTATCTTTGTATATCGCCCGCGATCTTCAAATAGATAAGTTTGCAATTTTATCACCCTTCCTGCAGGCGAGGCTCTGACTTATGATAATGTGATAAAAAATTGACACGAAACATTAGTTTTTTCAAGCTCATAACGCGAGCTCCAGGTATAAACTAGTCAAAATGGGCTCTGGAAAACCTGTCAACAACAAGGCGGGGGGGGGGGTAATAATCCCTAAGCTATGCAATTCAGTCAATACCGATTTTTTCCGTATGTCACTGTTCGTTTTCACGTAATGTAATAGTGACTCCTGCTCAAAAAACTCGAGTGTGTTGATATTGATGTAAAATCACACAAGGAGTAATCTGTGAAAGTTTATTTTTCAGCCAAAAGTCTTAAATAATGTGTCAGCTTGTCGTTGGATATCCATTTAAGGCTCATTTGATAATCTTTTTGGATTTTTTCAGAGAATCTTTGAAAAAAAAGATCGAAAAAATAATTTTCAAAATTTTCAAGAACTGATTTTTATTCAAGTTTGATGCAAAGAATTAATGATGAATGGCTTCCTCGGATTTTCTAAATACCTCTCTACGTAGTTCTGTTTTTGTAACCAACGCGTCTACTTCGTGAAAGGAATTCTTTGAAGAAATGTTCGCAGAACTTCCAAACTCCATCTACCCCCGTAAACTATCAAAAAAACCTTTTTGTTATTGTGCATTCATTTTCAATTACAATTTAAAGATACTCTCTGAAGCTTTTCGTACATTTTAACTCCAGGATGGACAAAGTTAAAAAAACTCACTTTCAACTTTTGAGCATCCGCCAACCCCCTTAAAATTTAATAGGAAAATTTCGAAAGAACAAATATCTTTACCCATATTTAACATAAAACCTAAAAAGGCCCGCAATACATTTTCCAACTCTTCTGTGAATCTGGAAAAAATATGTCAAGAAATTCCCGAACTGTTCATAGCCCCTAGATACCCCTTAATGATGAAATCTTTATTTTCTTATTTTAGTTCATTTTTGTAAACACAAATTCGCAATTACCTGAATCTTTCGAAATTTTAATTCTAGAAGAGGACCAGTGAAAAACATCAGTTTGAAAACTTTGAGCACCCCACTCCTTAAAGATTTTGAAAAAAATAAAACAAAAATTATTTTTGAATATAGATATAAAACCTAGAAGTGCTCAAAAGCTTTTTTATTAAACTCTCATTTCTAAGTGTCGCAATTCACGGGTGACCTACTCAAGGCCTTCATTTAATCAACAGATATAGGTATATTATACCCCCTTGAAATACTTTCAACGGCCACCATATTTTAAAAGATTCTATATAATATCATTCTTTGTTTTCATTTCAAGACCATTTTAAAGACTAATTTTTTATTTATTTCAAAACTGACGTTTCGTGTTTAATCACCAGTTCTCAAAAGTAAAATTTTGTTCGAAATATATTTTAAGGACGTATATTTAGTTTAAAAAGATTTATAAGTTGAACAATTTCTGAAATTAAATAAGGAACTTTTGAGATGTATTTGAGAGTACTTGGAGTGTCTAAAACTGTTTTTGCAGAAGATTTTTGATATTCCAAATCGCTTTTTCACACTCGTAGTCTACTAAAATAATACAGGTAATTGGTAGTCTATTACATAATAGAATTAACATCTAGACTAGTTTGCGACCTGAAAAGGACCATTGCCACCCTACTTAAAGGTGCTTCAATCATGGCCTACAGGGGTGGAATTTATAAAAATATACCATAATTCCCGTGGTTTCGGTGGTGGAGGAATGTCAGGAATCGGCGGTGGCGGAGGATACACAGGAGGTCACGGCGAGCACCCAACGACACGGTGGTGGGGCGGCGTGGATCTTTTAATTCCGATCCAAACGGTAAATAATCGATTGGGAATCTGGGCAATGGGAAATGTACAATTCGATTAATTCTACCTGAATATTACAGTAACATTAATGTACTTCTGATTTCTACCACTCAGGGACACCGACGTTTTACGCAAACGATTCGTCATATTTTTCTTATCATTTGAAGCACAGCCAATTAGAGCCTTCATTACGTCTACGTTGTAGCAGTGCCCTCTGAGTTGATTGTAATGAAAAAAAATTCAGCTGTATAGTATAAACCAAATTCAATCTAAAATATTTTGGGCTTGATCAGTGATTTTGAATATTTTCAAATTTAATTGATTACCTGCTTTACACTCTTTAAAGTTCGTTTAGTAATCGCACCACGAATCGAGTTATCAATTAATTGCATAAAAATTATTTTGTGCAATGGCTAAAATTTTGTTTTTTTCATTATTTTAAATTTGGCGTATTGAACCTTATAAGAAGAAAATTATTAAATTGAGATCAGTAGTCGCATTCGTTGCCACAAAAACTAATTAATTAAAAATTCAATTCAGAGAAGCTTTTGAGGGTGAATTCCTTTTGTTTCTACAGAAGCTACATATATTCTTTAAGGATTTATATGTGATTTAGGGTCGTCCATCACTAAACGACCCTAAATCACTATAAATACGTTTAAGGGAACCAAATATAAATCTGAAAATTCTGATAACCCTTGGAATCACAGAAAAAAGTTCCGCCAATGCACCAAAGCCGATATGGATCACCCGCCCTCAGAGTAAAATCCTAAATTTTGAAAAATGCGAAATCTGACATTTGATTGGTTATCTTTCTTAATCTGACCAATGAAATCGGCCTATTCCGCAATCAAGGTTTTGATTGGAGTGCTAATATCTTGCGTTGTTTGTATCATTCAAATATTTAAATTGTACTCTGAGGGGGGTAATCCATATATCGGCTCTACTTTGAACGTGGTTTGACAGAAAGCCCAGGGCAGTTGGAGTTCATTTTTTTGCATCAGGAGTTTGAAAGCAATATTTTTGCGCCGAAATTTTAATTCTAGAATTTATTTTTTGTTCTAGAAAACCACTAGTGAGAAAAGCAGAGTTCAGCATATCTATGTGATACAAGCTCACTGTTGTCGTCGCATTTTTTTTGCAATCGATGTGCAAGGATTTCAACTGTGTGGCATCCAAAAAACTTTCCTAAAAACTGGCTTATCTCACTATTTGTATTCGATGTCTAGCTTTTCGAAATATTTTTTTCGGAGGAAAACTTCGGCGAAAAATCTAAAAATCAACTCCCCGTAATATTCACGAAATTCAAAAATAAAAATGAGTACTATTTTGGAATCGCTGCAAATTCCTTTAATAGGTAATCATTTCGGAAGAAACCATTCTGCGAATTTTTTGCCCTTTAAGAAGGTTTAGGTAGCTTGAGCCGATATACGGCTCTGTGATGCCAAGGTTACAGGTTTACCTATCATTCGAAAAAAGTTTTATACTTTTAGTCAATATCCGAAGTAAGCAAAAAAAACACCAGTTTCTGAAACGGGATTGATTTCCATCTCGAGTCCAAATTTTCGATCCGACAGGGAATGAACACTTGTTCATGACACTTGTGTACAATATGAATCTCCACTGAACATACAGCAGGGTTGTAAAAGGGGATCATCCCGACGATTTCTATCCCCATCCCCATTTTTTGCCTATCTTTTACTTAAACCACGCAAAAAGGGATGCAAAACCACGCTAAAATCTCCCTTTTACAACCCTGACCATTAGCAGATATCCCAAACTTCACTGTATTTGAATTGATAAATATGGAGAATGATAAAGCATGTTTTGCAGAATAAAGTCTTCAAATGTGATTTATGTTTATTCAAATCATTTTCGAAATATAAAATATAATTTACAAACCTCATAATTCTCACAGGAATTAGATTGGAGTTTAAGGGGGTATGCCAGCGATGTGGCAGATGGCACATTTTCGGAGTGATTTTTGAAAGAAAAAAAATGTGAAAAATTTTTATTTTATTTTTTGTCTAACATGAACGTGTTCATGACTTGCAAACGTTTATATTTTAATTTTTTAATAATTAAGTTTGTAAAAATATCAAAAACCACTTCATTTACAACTCCATTTCCAACTTGAACCGATGTGGGAATTTTTTTAAGGCGATATGTTATAAACTTCAGACATTGTCGGGTGTAATGCATCTAATCGTGAGAATCATTATCCACATGCAAAAATTTTTCCCCCCCCAATTATTGAAGAAGGTCTTTTTTCCATGAAATAGATGAAATAAACAGCTTTTAGGAAAAAAAAATTGACCTTCAATTGAGTTTAAATATAAAAATGTCTGACTTTAAAAGTTAAGTACTATTACACCGCAATTTTATACAGATTATTTAAAAATAATAAAATTTTTCTAAATGCGTGCCATGGCACAACACGTTCCTTAAGCAAGTGTTGTTAAATTTCATCATGAAGTTCAGAAAGCGATATTCACTTACCCTTGCATCGTCGAAATACGGAAACCAAAATAGATACAGAAATTCACAAGTGATTCGGCTGATTTTTTACAGATATTCAAACACTACTAATTAAAATTTGGACTTGATTTGCGGAAAATTTTCAAATATTTCTAAAGAGTCGACAACAAAATGACAAAAAATGACATTTCATGATTTTTCAAATCAGCAGTCAGAAATATGTAGACATGCATGAAGCCAGTTAATAGTGGCTATTTTTTTCGTTGTTTATTCACAGATTTCATAAAATTAATCAGAAAGAAATTTGGACGAAAATGCTTAAAATTTCTCATAATGCTGTTGATTTTTTTCGAAATTTTAACAATTATAAATAAAGTTTGAATCAAATCGTCTTAAATAGATAAATAAAATGTTATATATGAGCTGATACACTTTTTGTGGCAGCTATACGATAATAAGCCAAAAATATATAACCAACCGATTATTTTCGTAAATGTTAAATTTGAGCGCCAGTCTGCCACATTCGTGCTACCCCCTTAAATAAGTACATTTTCGTTATATTCGATGAGTGACCGGCATTCCGCACTGGCAGCCCGTTCACTAAGATTTGATCAATTTAACAGGTATAATTAGAATACCTCAAAGAATTCTAGAATTGTACAAATAATATGTGAAGCAACTTTGCGCAATTGATTAAGTTATTTGATCACACATCTCACATTTAAACTAATTCCTGAAGGATGTGTGCAGGTGTCGATTGCAGAGCGTATTTGCAAAGCTTGAGGATGGGAAAATGGTATTTATTTTAGAAAGTTACCGACTAGGAGCAAAACTTCTTCCTTAATTTTGGCCTTGTTATGCCTTGATTTAATAACTTTGAAAAATTTTCAAACAAGTTTTTCAGAGGATTTGTGAAAAACCCACTAAATTAATGCAACATTTACATATCGAAAACGTCATTTTAGGCAGAATTTTCTTTCTGTCTCTTTTATACTTGAGTTAAAACGCAGCGTTTTAACGCTTTAAAACGCTTTTTACGTTTTAAACTGCTGACATTTCTAGGGAGTTAACAATAAATTCAGAAAATTATTTCAATACTGAAGTTACAAATTTCAAACATTTTACACCACCGACCCCTTAGACTACGGGATTATGGCAATTTTTGTCCTCTATTAGTTCAGTTGGAAATTCTAAGCTGATAATTCGAACTGAATACGTAATACTTTTTTATTTCATTCTTTAAAAATCTAGGCTCAATTAAATTAATCACGAAAAAAATGCTTTTTCACAGGATTGTGAAAAACCGCACTAAATATATAAAATTTACAGTTATCGAAACGTCCCATTTTAGGCAGAATTTTCTTTCTGTCTTTTTAACTTGAGGTAATATAACGTGAACATTTCTAGGGAGATTAAACATAAATTCAAATTATTTCATACTGAAAGTTACAATTTCAAGGACTTGTGAAAAACCACTAAATAAGTAAAGATTACATTTATCGAAAACGTCATTATGACAGAATTTTCTTCGTCTTGTTTAACTTGAGTAAAAACGCTGACATTTTCTGGAGATTAAACAATAAATTCAAAAATTATTTCATACTGAAAGTTCGAATTTCAAACCTTTTACACCAACGACCCCGCTTAGACTCGATTACTGGAATTTGCTCTCTATTTATTCAAGTTTGGGAAATTTGAACTGTACATTCGAACTGATTACAAAAATCTTTTTTATTTCGATTTTTAAAAAATCTATGGCTTCAGAATTAATAATACGATAAAAAATTGCCGATATTTCATTTTAGTCTCGGTACGTTTCATGCATGCATATATGCAATAGTTCTCGTCATGTGTTTGTTGGAGTCTTATACACGTAGTTAAACTCAAAAATTTGTGATCAGCTTTATTTCTACACTGTTTCGTTTTGGAACAAAATTTGTGCCGAAAATGGGCTTTGAGTGTAACTCGACATATATATCCTCTTTACACCTTTCGCTGAATCTGAGAGATGTGGGCTATAAAGCGGCCTCGATGAGTGGCTAGGAGGGTTGAGGCGTGTCAGGATTGGGTCCTAGCCGCTTTTCAGCCTACCATCTGCTCAGATTTCAGCGAAAGGTGTTAAAGGATATTCGAGGCTGCTGAGAGCGAAAGAATAGGTTTAAAAATATGATTTGGCCACCTTGTGGTCAAAATTGAAAATTTTCCATGATGGACAATTTTTTGTTCGGTCATCATTTTCCGCACATAGCGAGCTTAATCCGACGTTTTTGCATGTAAAAAAAATTGTAGCTGGATCTGACTGCGACACACTAGCTGGGCTAAAATTGAGTTTCATAATTTTAACCACCAGGGCGACCGCTACGGAAGTAAAATTTTTGACAAAACTCCTTTAAGTCTTCGAAGGCTGGTTAGGCTGACCATGCGGTTTCCTCCAATACGCGAAACATACATTTCTCGAAAAAGTATTGTCCAAAAATTTAAAAAAACTTTCAATTCTTCAAATCCAGATTTTTGAAAATTTTGAGCACGGCTTCTGATTTGGTTCTCAAAAATGCTCAGAAAAGTAGGTTTTGATATGTTTATCTTGTAGGCTCTAATCAAGGCGATCTTTTATATTAGAAATACCCACTCGAAAGTTATGGGGGGTCTTTTGAGCTACTGTTTATAAATAACAAGTTTGTTATCAATATTTTTGTTTAAGAGCTATTCCATCTCTGAAAATTTCACACTAAACGGATCTATTATTTAGCGCCTTTGAAACAAAAATTTTTACAAACGATTGGCGGGCATGGTTAACATTTTGAATATAAGGGCACAAGGCAATTTTCGATCAAAAATAGCTGAAGTTTCATAAGTATATTGACTAATGATAATGAACCTCGATGCAAGGTCATCTATTCATCGTAATAGACTCGCAACCTACCTCAAAAGAATCGCAAGGTCACTTTCTGATGAAAGTATGTAGCAACTATAGGTCATTATGTACTGAAAGGTCGCTAGAGACCAAAAACTGGTCAATAATTTTGAGATTTTACCGGGGTGCTTGAAGCACGTTTAGTGAAATGCGCGTAAGACGAGCTATTTACGTCGTTGTGTGCGCAGATGAAAATTATTGCAAGCTGGTATTACTATACAGTTTTTTTCTCGTTTTAAGACATATAATAATTTACAGAGCCAAAAGAGCACAGAACATTGTCTCGACTGCTAAGGGTATATACTATGAATCCAGTAGTTGTCCAAATATTTGAAACGCTCTCCGTAATTTCGAGAAAGAAATTTTTGCTTTGAACAAGGGTTAGGGCAGGCAGAAAATAAGAGATAGTTACTTTGGACACTTCAGCGTATTGCAGAGAGCGTTGTTAAACTAGCTTTGAACGCCGGCAAACCGAGCATTCTTTCTAAGAATCCTCAACAGACTTAACGAGCAAAAATAGTCACCGCTTGACTTGTACCTTTATTGCTGTGTGGGCAGTTTTTCAAAAAATTCCAGCCCACTTTATTTTATTTCGCGCACTTTCGGTTAGCGCTCAAAAAACCATATTTCACCAATTTATAGAATTATTTTCGCTGAATCTTTTTCGCCTTATTTTTGGTTCTGTTCAAATTCATCCAGTATGAATTATGCTAATAAATAGCGATAACTAGTCGAAAAAACTTTGTTTTAATATAATTGATTTCTATTGAAAAAACAAATTATTTTTGCATTTCAACACGTCAAAAAATGAACTTTTTTCAAATCGAATTGAAATATCCTATGATTGGGTTTATTCAAAACTAATTATTTCATTTATTGTTTTCTTTTTAATCTAAATTCAATAAATATACATAATCCAAGAATCACGTTCGGTTTTTTACGCTCATTTAATACCACGGCAGATAATGCGATACAATGTGATTATCTTGTTCTCTGACATGCCTAATGGACCTTATGTTTTCTTGAACCCGTGTGAGCACAGAAAAAAGAAGTTCCGCAAGGCCCCCAACTTCTATAAGGCTTTTTCAAGCGCGTATTACAGAAAGCCCAAGGTAGTAGAGTTTCAATTTTTTGCATAAGGATAAGTTCAAACGATATATTTTTGCATCCGACTTTGAATTCTGAATTTTGAATTTTTAGTTCTTTAGAAAACTTTACTGATAGACAAGGTACTGGTCATATCACGTTGATACAAGTCACACGTGGTGGTTTCACAATTATTTTGGTAATTGACTCGATGCACAAGGATCTGGACCTCTGTCATCCTTTCTTTGGATTTTGATTATATATATTAATCAAAAATTAGTTCTTAAATAGGTTTAAATTTTTGATGAAAATCACAATTTGGTTACAAATACACAAAATGGTTATGTTCCCCTATAAAGCCGATTTAGTAACACTTCTGATATTATTTCTGGGTCGATAACTAATCAAGTGAGCTCTGTGGACAATATTTAAACTTGCTCGAATTAATTTTTTAATAATTAAAATATTTCGTGAAATACCTTAAAATCGAAATATTTTTGAAATCTCACTTCTGAGAAAAAATATCTGTTCCGGTATCCAAGTAATTCTTTGTTTTGAGTGTCAACAATGGAAAATCACTTTCCTAAAACTGGCTAGTTTCAAGTTTTAATTGACGCAATAGCACTTCATTTTTTTTCGCGGTACAAAGAAATTTGGAAATTCATAAAATCAACCCTCCGTAAAAATTTGAACAAAATTTCCAAAAAAAAATTAGTCAGTTTTTGACATCCTTGCAAATGCTTATTAATTGTATGAAGGAGACAATTCTACGATGTTTTTTCTGCATATTTATGATGATTTTAATTGCAAAGCACGCTTTATACAAGGTGTGTGCTCACACGGGTTATAAATTGACTATTACAAACTTTATAATCACTTTTATAATTAGAAGCTGCTCACAATCGGAGCATCTGACCTTCCACCATGTAATGTCTATCTCTACGATTTCCTGATGTCCTATTTAGCAGTTTTTAAATATATTGTTCAGTCAGAACTGACAGGAAGTTATTACATGGTTTTCAAGTTCATAGTAATTCCCTGGAATTACTTTATATTTATTGTCATCGTTTTGCTCCTTAGCGACTCTTCTGTTATAATTAACCGATGTTTATAATTACGCTCATAGAAAGTCGGCCTTTCGATTATTTTGGAGGGTATCTTCAGTTTTTTACTATGAACTTTAAAATGAATTGGAATTGACGGGTTATTTAAGGTCGAGTCACGTGCGTCGCTTGACCTAGCCAAAAAAAATTTGATGAAAAACGATAAATTTTCATCTGGTGAACAGATCATCTATTAGCTTCGTCTCACGGTATTCACTAGCGACTTTCAGTACATTAATTGAGCCCATAGTTGCTAATACTCTTAGAAAGTCGCTCTTCGGTTCCTTTGAAGTACTTCAAGTCTCACGTGAACTTGAGCTGAACTTGAACTTTGACCGTCCAATTATGAGGTCGACCACGTGATGCTAGCCCTAGGCAAAATACAGGTTCCTAAACAAACAATTAATTTTCACTGCCAAAAAATAACCGCTTAAACTCTTACCATAGTCGCTAGAATGGCTTTCAGCACTCCTTGTAAAAACTCGAAAATTTTGACCAGCTTTTTGCTCTCTCACGCGTACCTTTCAGTACTAGTTGACCATAGTTTCTAATACTTT